>JAQIWG010009778.1:0-10401 GCA_034695025.1 Chamaedrilus cognettii
TTTAGTGTCAAAAGTGGGCATAATACGTCGACCTTCTAATCTTGTTCTAATAAATCCGTCTCTCGATGTTTGACCACGAACAGCTGCAGATGCCTGCGTAACAAGCTTCACACAGCGTTCGATCGCTTGTGTATGGCAAAGAAACTTCGGGAAATCGAGAAGTATGATCACAGATGAACGCATACACGTCCGTCAATTAGGCTTGCGCAGAATTGTAAAGGTTATTAAGGATTTGGTTAAGAGCGGTCAATCACAAATCATAGATTTTCCGAAGTTCCCTTGCCATACACAAGCGATCGAACGCTGTGTGAAGTTTGCTACGCAGGCATCTGCAGCTGTTCGTGGTCAAACATCGAGAGAGGGATTTTTTAGAACAAGATTAGAAGGTCGACGTATTACGCCCACTATTGACACTAAAGCCTAATATTGTATTGCATGATTACACTGGAGCGGGCCAATAGAGTATTAGTTGAGTATTTGGAATGCAAATTGAATAACAAAATCAGACTATCGTTATATAATGTATCAGTGTCTCCATTATAAAGGTTCAACAATCAACGTCATTGGGTCTGATGTACTTTATACACACATTCTACATGATGTACCTATAACCTATTTTTAATCATAAGGCCTTCAAATATATGTTCTTACAATCTCCAGGTAACATTTGACAATTTCAAATGGTCATTTAGATGGTGCAGCTCGCTCTAATAATATTATACTGAAACATAGCACAAAATGCTAACGTGTATTTTCTGCAATGATTTATAGCGATTTTCGGTGATTTTTCCTGATATGTGGCTCAACCAGTAATTCTTGTATAACCATGAGACAAACATTTTTGGAATCTACAAATAATATACCAGCAACTGCATTATTGATAAACTTTGCCAGCACAAAACAAACCAGAAATATTTCAATTTAAATAGGTCCAAAACGCAAATACGGGATTCCGACGCTCGGACCCCCCCAAACTTAAATCTCGTTGGAGAGCCTCAAGACCAATCACAATCCTGCTAAAACTTTGCCACATTACTTGTAACATATAGTGACAACTTTTCGCCGCTATTCCAAGTTAAAAAAATAAAATAGACAAAATCTCCATTACCATCACTCCACCCAACTATTTAGGCGATAGGCCTGTAGGCTTATGGCCTATAGACTATATAGGATGGTAGACTGCTCTATGGGCCTATTTATCGTTTCTCAAGGACGTGTTGTTGTCTACACAATGAACCTTTCTGTCGAACTGAGCGTTTATATTGCTTTGGGTTTATAGTAGGCCAGCGTTGCATTCTTTAATTGCTACTCGACTGAATAAAAATATGTCGTATTGTACCCTGTATCTTAGATTCATGCGTGGGCCCCCGCACATTGATGCAAGGGGGTGCACTTGCACCCCCTGAAAATGCAGTTCGCACCCCCCCTGGAAAAGCGTTTGCACCCCCTCCCCCCGTGCACCCTCCTGGCTTTTTCTACATTGGTTTTCGAAGTGAGGTGGCGGCCCCAAAGGGGCTTGGCAAAGCCCTTTTGTTACGGTCTGTCTGAAATAGCAGGTGAAGCATTTTAGGTCCGGTAGGCGAAAAAGTTTCTGTCGGCACCCTCCCCCCCTCCCTCCCCCCGCTCGAGACTCTTGCACCTCCATGGATTGTAAAAGTGTGTTTTGCATTCTCCTGGATCAAATCCTTCGGGCTCCCATGCATAGATTACAATAGAAGAAGATGTCATTGTTTCTGAGGAAATGGGGAGAAGTATGGATAACATGACAGAACCAGAAACAAATTGCGTGAAAAGTTGAGAAGTTTTCATTTCGAGCAATGATATGAAATGCCAAGAATTGATCGGAATGAAGCATTCTAATGCTCAGAATCTTTCACGCAACTAAAGTAAGGAAAACTGCATAAATAAAATAGGCATTGGTTGCTGTGAAACGAATTCACGTCTCGAGGCGGGGGACAAATGGCTAGCGTGGATTAAGTAGTAGATCTGTCCGCAGCGGTATATTTAGCGATTGTTTCTTGGCCAAACCCAAAACTGAACGTGCACCATAATAATAGCTTAGTCCTTAATTATGCAGCGTTAACTCTACTCATTTATCTTAGCAATAACATCTCAGAAACAGAATCTCAATCAAACTTTTCATCGTCGTAACCACAATTTATCGTCAGAGTTCCAATTGCCAAAAATTCTCATTTTTAGAACTAAAATTAGTTCAGAAACATTGTTTTCGAAACTTGATGTTAAATAATTATGGCGGCGGGGGGCCAATGTTACAAAATAACATTTTGTGTTCTCTACTAGTGCCACGCACACCCCTTATAACGGGTTATGGCAAAATATGGTATAATATAACAATGTGAATGACCCCTTACGCAGCTAAAGATAATGCGTTTTGGCAATTATGGCAGACCAGTGATAATTAGCCTAATTATTCTAACCATGCAGCGCCGCTTTTCCTCAGCTAAAGCACAATGCCGATGCTCACAGGGGCTCAGCCACCGATTTAGCGGTGGACGGAAAACGGGAAACCTAGTTCTTAAAGAAAGTTTGGTTTTTCAAATACAGATCTATCTATAGAGTGATAACATATACTTTATCCCTTCGGTGCAGAACTCACAATCGGAGTGTGGGGCGCTGACACAAAAATGTTTTGACAAAAAATTATTATTTTAATTTTCTGGAGGACCAGCATAAATTAAGGGTGAGCGCTCTGGTCCGCGGTGGGGACGCCCCCCCCCCCCTTCCGTCCCTTAAGCGGCTACGCTCCTGGATGCACAGACACAGTCGGCAGAGGATGTCAGCTTGACAGTCACTACGTCGCAAACAGGACATTAATTTTGATTACGCTCTTCCCAAGGCCTTGTTAGGCCTGGTGCAACGATCCTAATAATATAAGAACCTCCAAACTTAGTCTCAGGTCGAGTGTTGGCTGCTGTTGTCTCCGGTTCGGGTAGAGGACCTCGTGTTGGCGTCTCAGGTTCAATGCTGCAGCAAACTCCAAGATACGAGTCAGGATCCACGTAGCTAATATAATGAGATTGGGCTACCGTAACACGACCAAAACTATTTCCTAAATTAGAGGCGTGTGACATTGTGTCACCGCAATCAAGAACGAAACATGGTTTTTTAAATTCGGGAGAAGAACAAATGCGAGCGCACTAAAATTATTTCGGCTTAGAAACTCGCAAGCGGTCGGGGAAGGGGTAGAAAGGGTGGTTGATCGGAGGTGGTGGAGGGGATTGTAGGGGCGAGACTTCTTTCAAAAATTGCGCTCTTAAAAAGTGACCTACTTAAACAATTACTAAACCATTTGACAAATGTGTTAATCTGCCCATAGATAATCGAAGGTTTGCGGATATTAATATGCCTCTTAATTTTAAGGTTGGCTCTCTAAATGTAATATATGCCCCAAATTGACAAAATCAAATCAAATTTAAGGGGGGGGGAGCACAGATATTATTATGGCCCTACCCCATTGCGATAAACATTAGGGCGTGCACCATTCGGGTTGCTCCATCTCTAGCAGTAGGCCTACAAGATGATAGCTAAAGGTCGCAATTTTTACGTAGCGAATTTTAACCATTTTACTGTCTATGTGAGATAGGCTTGCAGTACGCTTAACAAATGAATCTACAGTAATGGGAGGCGGCTGTCGAAAACTACTATCCCATTGTCTTCGCGGTAGGCACGCAGATACATCCTTGCCTCAAGCCTCATCGCAGTCTGTCTTACCGGTGCGTTGGCCTATAATACACCTTACTCCCAGTGGCGTAGTACACTGCGCAACTGAAACAAGCTCGAGGCCCCTGTTTCTACTATCTGAAATAGGCTGTGATATGTCGCCAGATGTACACCAAAATCTAGTTATACCCCATTCGCCGATTGCTGCATCAGAAGATGATCTTGACTCGTATCTTGAAGTTTTCTGCAGCAATGAATCTGAGACGCCAACACGAGGTCCTCTACCAAAACCGGAGACAACAGCAGCCAACACTCGACCTGAGACTAAGTTTGGAGGTTCTTACATTATTAGGATCGTGAAACTGGGTCTTAATACTTCATTGGTTTTGCTGCTTTATATCGAAGAAAAATGATGAAAGACGCTTCAAAATATCGCCATCTTGCTAATGCATTTTAACTAAAACACCCGACTAGGGGTGAAATCTTGTACACTTCAAACACATTTTTTGCACACCGCGTATTTCTTAACTATATAGGCCAGTCGCTAGAAATGCCTTCTAAAGATGACCCAGGAACGCAAAGTCTCAAGGTCTTAAAGTCGCAAAGCGGCTTTTGCAAATCTGCAATGCGGCTTTCGCAAAGCCGCAAAGCCGTAAAGCCGCAAAGCCGCAAAATGGTGCATTTTAACTAAAATATCCAACTAGGGGTTAAACGAAATCAGTGTATTTGATCGAGACTCTAAACTCTACAGTCTCCCGGACGGGGTAGTGCACGGCGTTTGAATTTTAAAAAACAGAGTTGGCCTATTTCTTTTTTGTTTTGCTTTGTGACCCTATGAGTTGTAGGCCTAACTATACAAGTCATTGGTCAAAAAGTTGTTCATTAAATGAGCGTGGTATGCAGGTTATTAATGACTTACATGTAGAAGTACCGGCAGTAGTAGCCTAGTGTGTTCTAAACAGGCGCTGTTTCATTTAGTTTGGATGACGTCAGTCCTTCTGACGTCACACGACTGCATCGATGGCTGGGAAGGTGAGCATTCTTGATCTACAGCTATTATTGTCAAAAAATTATGGAACGCTAACGTTTTCTGTTTTTTCATTCTTAAACGAAATGTGAAACACATAAATTAGCAAATTACATTTTATTCAACTAGGAGATCTATTTACTTAGCTTGTTTGGATTTTTTGTGGCTATCCACAAATTTTGGTTTCAGCCTCTATTGTGTGTCACTACAAGCGTTGTACAAGTGTTGTACGTTTGCTGTGCTTTGTACGTTTGCTGTGCTGGTTATTTTGAATGCAAAATATAATATAAGAAAATTTTGACAATTTGTGTCCCTTTTAGGTTCGAGTGGGCGATGCGATACTACGATCAAAAGGATGCATTCTATATTGGCGTTCAAGGCAAGGATCCCGACGAAGTTCTAGATCTCCTTTGGCACAATGATTTCGGACACATTCCTGTTAAATTATTCGAATTCACGTCGGGGAAATATACAAAATCTTGCTCTTATTTGCGTCCCGGGGCCATTCTGCGTGTGAAACAAAGGAAAGCAATGATATCCGGGTCCATGAGTGCAGGGGCGGCAAAGTATATTCTGACAGTGGGACATCTCTTCGACGATTGTGATTATGGCGAAAAATGCTATTATTATTACGATCGTACGAAAAAGCCTTGTGGTAAGCTGATGTACTTGGTCAACGAAATTCCTTGCTCAAGCGCGAATGACCAATTAACCGCTGATCTAGCCTTGATACGCAGTTACTGCAACGAAACTTGTGTTGCGCCAAATGCGCTTTCATGGTCAAACTGGTTCGCTGCTACTGAAGCGACGTATGAAATCAAAACACATAGGGGCAATATTGTGCGAGAATCCCGCGTAATGATTAGAAACCAATACAATATGATGCTGCATGGGCACATTTCAAGCACTGCATTCACGGACAAAGAATGTGGTCTCTACAACGTCCTCACGATCATCAATAGTTACCGTGGAACCCCAACAGCTATAACAGTAGACGGAGACAGCGGTGCTCTTGTGTTAGAGGAACAGTTTTTGCACGGTGATTACTTGGATGTGAACGCCTATGGCATGGTGATCGGAATTTTTAGTGTAGACGGTGAGTCTAAAACCGTTGCAAATTGTTTGGCAGCTGTACTGGACAATTTACACTGCGTTGACCGGCTGTCGGGAATAGGTCATTTAGATTTTGTGAAAAATCATCACAATTGAAAAGAAATTCAGTGATGCGAAAGACCGAATAAAATATTTCATTCTGACGGCAAGGCGTAATTCAACGAGCATGCACCACTGCGATGAAGAATTGAACAATTTATTCGTGAGCAAGCGCCATGGGCGCCCGCAGGATTTGATCCAGGGAGGTACAAAACCCACTTTTACAATCCAGGGGGCGTGCAATTCTCGAGCGGGGGCGAGGGGGGGTGCTAACAGAAACTTTTTAGCCTACCAAACCTATAATACTTCACTTGCTGTGTTTACGACAAGCCGTACCGAAAGGGGCCTTACTTTACTATGCCCCCCTGGGATCACCACCTCAAGCAAAAATCGATCTATCAAAGCCAGGGGATGCACAGAGGGGTGCAAGCGCTTTTCCAGGGGGTGCAAGTGCACCCCCTTGCATCAATGCGCGGGCGCCCATGGCAAGCGCGTATTGAGTGATTTCAGACCCAGATATGTTGTTGTTCTGGTTGTTCATAGATGCAGCTCATAACATGGATGGTACGCGTCTCGTATGTGAATCTTGTCAGCGTATTTGTTTGAGAGCGATGCCTAAGGGATTTCCACCCGCCGCTCGCCGCTCGCAGCCGATTTTTATTACCATTGACACCATGCCCGTTTATAGTCCCGCTCTGGTTAGAAGACTTTGACAAGCCGAGAAATTGAATTCTCTGTATAGCTAGAGCGGGATAGTCATATAGATCAGACCCAGATAGTTTGGTCACTGTAGTCATTCTATAGTGTGCGCTTTGGAGTGCACACTGCACAAGATGAAACCATTGACAAGACTTGACACCGCGAGATACTCGCTTTTGCTTATCGGACAGCTCGTGCTTGACGAATCCATTGATTCTCATTCTATTGCTCAATTTAAAGCAAATCCATCTGTGGAGAATTTGTTCTCTTTGCTTATCTGTTTTTAGGTCAATTTCTTGCTCATAGGCAAGTTGACTACAATAATTAAAAATTCCTGCAACCTGAGTGCTGTCATGTAGCCGCATCTAGCGAAAGCAAGTTGCACACGCCGTTAATGTGACCACTCATGGCAGTGATGGCAGTGATGGCAGTGATGGCAGTGATGGCAGTGATGGCACTCAATCACTAACATTCTCCGTGTTCCACTGACGCGCTTGCTGACAAAACAGTCAAGCGTTTGACTATTTTTCACGTAATAGTACAACGGTTGTATTATGAAAACAGACCAAGCCGTAGATTCGTGACGAGGGTGCGCGGAGTGAGCCTCAGAGCCTCCGCTCCTCCAATAATTTTTTTAGTCAAATTGTTTTGTTCAAGTCGCAGCAAACTGTTAACGATTACACTCGTGAGGTACAAAGTTTAACGCGTAAAATCATGACAGACATCTCGATGTTGTCGTGTGCTGCAGTAAGAAGAAAATAGGACGCTTAAAATAGGCTACTGGAGCTCAACGATAACTAAATTATCTTTCTGGTTATAAATTTTAGGATAAGATATTTTAGGATAGCCCAGGCCTACTAAGGCGAGTGTCGGTACTAGTAGTTAATTGAACTGAATGAAAAAGGTCCCCTTCCCTCCTCGATAGTAGAATTAGATAAGACTCATAGTCCTCCCCTAATTTTGTAGTTACACCACGCCACTGGACCTACGACCTACGTCGTATCATATACTTGGGTTTCTGTCTGAATTTGCAGCACGCTAGGTAGAACACAAGAAGGTGCGACTGCGGGCGGGGTCTCTGCGCCACACAATTGCTTGTAAGAAATCCATGGTCCGTTTTCAAATCGCATAGCGATGTTACTGCGAATCCGTTTTCAGTTCAATATTTACCAACTCTAATAATTATGGAAGAGTAATAAATGTAATCAAGACTACATTTAATCTATTAGTTTGTTGACCTAACAGAATGACAATAATTCGAAACACTCATATTCAAACATTTAATCGAATTTAAGCAATATCGTCAATTGAGAAAGAATGCAATGTCAGGTAGTATGTAGAGATGAAGATATAGAGAAGGGCCGAAGGTAGGCTAGGGCGAAAGATTTGGACACCAAAGACCTGCTGTATGACAGAGCACCGGAGAAAATCGTCTGTTAAGTGTTGCGACAAATTTTCCGCCTTGACCCCACCTCTGAAATCTGAAGTTTTGCCTCCGCTGACCACAACCTCGACGAATAGGATTAGGTCTTTAAACTGCACAGTCGGTACTCGGCAGTTTTGTCGCTTTGAGAGGCCGCTGCCCTTTTTAGCATACGCCGCGCGGCCGTAGTGGCGTAACTTTGAATTGGAAGGTGGTGGTGACAAAATTTAAATTAGACCGAAATTATTATTTTTTGCATTTTAGCACACAAAGGTTTTTTGCATTTTAGCACACCAATTTGATACCAGTGACCAATTTTTTTTGTGTCTAGCACGAAGACTATTAAACAGTCCGGTTCCGCGCAAGAGAGCCGAATCAGAACCGCTCCTCCTTCTTTAGTCGCCTTTTGCGACTTGCCCAGGGAGCTCCGGGCTGCAAGCCAAATCTTTATTTCCCGGCCTACAGAATTGACCATTGGACCTTGGGGAACGTTATTTGAAGCGTCTCATTAATCACGTACAAACGTGATAAATGTTTAGCTTGGCAGAGTATGATAATCAGATTTGATTTGATTTGATTTGACAGATTCAAATTAAGTTGAGCAAATATCAAGTTCATCAGCAGCATTAGCTGTTTCAAATTTGTATTTATGCAAAATTGGCAATTTCCGCTCTCGTTTTTCATGTTTTCTACTCCTTGCCAGGTCAGCCTCAAACAGTAGTGGCGACTATCATCGTTTCTCAAAACGAGATCGCGACTATATGAGATCGCGACCCTTTTTCAAATATGGTGGTGACAAAACACCACCGTCACTACAGAAGGCTACCGCTATGTGCGCCATGCGTGTTAGTATAAGTGCTTCCAGTCATATGACGTTGCTGTTGTCAACGTTTGTGAGATCATCGCGTGGCAAATAGTTGTGTTTCTATTTGTGCACTTTTTTCGAAGTAGCTTTCCTTCATTTAGAGTTTCGCAAGCTCCGCCCACATTCAATTTTAGTCAAAAAGTCAACAGTGGATATTTATTGTTATGACTACTGCGGACCTCGCTTCAAAATGTCTCGGAATGACATGAAACATTTAAACAAGTAAATAGAGCGATGAATGCCGCAGTTAGCTTGTGCCGATTTTAGGCGGAGCTTAATGAATTAACTATGAATCAACTCTGTTACTTTTAAAAACGCGTGTCAACACTTATGCGTACGGAAATGCTAACGCAGGAACCAATTGCGGAGGAGCTGATCGCGGATCCCGAGCCTGGCAGATATCGTCCACTGAACCTCGAGGCCCCGCCCATCGCACTCACCGCCCCCCTCTGCTACATCAGGGACTCGTAGTCGGATCGTACTGAGAAGATTGCGCTTCATAAACTTCCGCTCCAGCAAGTGATCGGCTGCAGCCGTGCCAAGATCATGCAGGTTGTGGAGCTTATGCTAATAGTTGATCTTGGATATTCTCTTCAAAATTACAATAATTGTTTGACAGAGTAGAAAACAAACCAAAGTGGCACTGAATAGAGTGAAAGCAATCGGAATAATTGCAGGCTATGCATAGTGATGGCGAGACAATGGAAAAACCAGCGTTGTTGTCTCGGAACAATGGTATCGAGACTCGAGTGCACTTGAGTCCATTTTGCAAAGATCTCGGTCTTGGTCTCGATCTTGGTCTCAATAACTTGAGTACCAGGGTGTCGGTCTCAGTCCCGACACATGAGTACAGTACCGGTACCAAGGTTTCGATCTTGGTCTCGAGTTTATTCAGTAGGGCTCGACAACACAACAGCTAAAACAGAATTTCTAATAGCTATAATTACGTATTGATGACAGTGGTGATAATGATGATGACGATGATGATGATGAGTGACAGCGACTGATGAAAAGGATCATGGAATTGAAATGAAAGGAATGCGGAGGCAAATGCAGGACAAAGCGCATATTAATGACAAATAATGTAATTGCGGAGAAAACGTATAGAATGCTGAAGAGACGGGCAGAAGGTCGGGCATTGTAAAGATCGTTACGCCGGACACCTTCTAAGCTGCAGCGCACGAGGAAGATTTAATGGAAATAAATATTTAAATGCATGGTGTAACTAACACAGCCGTGAGGACCAGTTGAGATCCAACCTGGCGAGGTCTGCTTGAGAGCCAGCCCGGTCGCGAAAGTTGCGATGGCTGCTCTTGCTCGCGCCAGAAACGGGGTAACTAATGGATCAGGGCAAATTAATTTTAAAACTCAACCGCAACTTTGACCACAAGCCTTAACCCTAATATTGACCCTGAAACTAACAGGTAAACCGGCTCCTAGACTAACTCAGACCTAATCCTGACCCTATCCCTAAACTTAACCCATGAAAAGCACAAAACCACATTTGACCCAGATGTGTCCTGATCCCCGTCACCCTAGTGCCTCATTTTCGTT
>JAQIWG010009779.1:0-10401 GCA_034695025.1 Chamaedrilus cognettii
TTTTTTCCGCTTCCCCCCCCCCCCCCCCGCGAATTTTCTTCGCTAGAAAATCAGCCTGTCTGGGGGGCAGGGGTGCTATGTATTGTTTACGGAGCGCACACCGAACTGACTTTGGCCCAGGCCCAGATCAGATCACAGGTTAGCTGTGTCCGAACTTGATCGTTGGACCCAACGTTGCATCCATGGAGGAACTTATAGCAGTGTTCCAGGCATTGTTCTCGCGTACCTTAGTGCTGAAATCAATTCCGTCTATAAGTCAATTAACGCACATTTTCTAGCATAATTATATGCTAATAGAAGCTATTTTGTTGGAATTTAGTGGCAGTTGCATTGCATATAGCGCTTATATGAGCATAGCTTTTGGTACTGATAAAAAATATCTGCCAGCTTTAATAGCTGCAATAGGCCCTATACTTGTAGTTATTCAATGTGTGAAACATTTGATGTTTAATTTCCTATTAAATTTATTGACGCAGTCTAACGGTAGTCGATTCATTTTAATTAATCACTCGCCATAGGCTACAGGGCCTCGAGTGGAGCGTTTCATGCAGCTACGCGCTTAGCCTCTACGAAATGCAGTGCACATTTAATAACTCAAGTCCAGTATTATGCTTTCGAATCATTGGAGTGCAGCAATTATTGGTCGCGTTCAGTATGGACCTACCTACCCGAGTTCAAGTTTTAAGCGTGAGTTATTGTGATAGAAGTCTGGTTAGCGCTGAAAGACTCGCGCTGTTACACGAACATAAAGCAGTGAGAGGTGAACAAGAGAAGGAGTTAGACTAAATGTCATTAGCAATGACCATGATACGTTATCATCGATAGCAAAGCATTTAAATTTATTTTCAAAGGGCGTTGTAATTTTAATTTATCTCCAGCTACGATCCTTTTAGATTTAGGCTATCGTTTGTATAAAATGCTTACTTAATACTTAAGAAAGTTTTATCATTTTAATTCGGATGAGAATTTGACTTCAACGTTAAATGTGTGAATACTTTGTTAAATTAATGTTTAGTCATTTCAATGGAAATAAATTTCGCTCAAATATAGTGACTGGGTGTGTTCAACAATTGCTTTCTGAAATAAAATCGTAATTCTGCTGGTATATTTCTATTCTAGAAGGTCATCATAGATGCAATTCCCTGAGCAACTAAGCTGAGCACAATTATTCAAATTCTTAATCAAAACGACATCAAAACTTACTAAAATTTATGTTGTTGACACGTATTAAACTGAAATCAATTAGAGAAAAGCTATAATAACCACTATACACTAGCTATAGTGCGACTGCCAATATGCGTCTCTGTCCTATAGTGTCGCAGACAATATGTGAGGAGCATGCGCGACACGTAGCGAGACGTCGGTCAGACTCGCTCGCCGCAGCAGAAGCATGTCCCGCGGGCCGTCAGACCAACGAGCGGTGGAGGGGAAGGAACTGGGGGCACAGTCGACCCTCCCTGAACCGTGTTCCTACGTACGCGTTCGTGTCCCTAACGTACGCGTTATAATAGTGTAGTATGTAGAAATTGCATTCGTTGTTCATGTTCATTGTGCTATTGGACACTGGCTTCATAAACTCTCCCTCGTTTGCTAAATTTAAGCCAGACAAATGATTACACACAAATGATTATACGCGCAAATTCTGCACAATCTTCAATACTAACTTCTAGAATGATCCAACCGCATACTACACAGTCCCTTTATGATTCAAAGGCCTATAGGCCTATTCTCAAAGACCATTTACGAAGCCGTTCACGACTGAGACAAAATTAACATATTCGTTCTGATGCAGCTGTCACTTGCAGCCAGATTTGATGTTTCTCGGTCTCTGATTCCATGTAACAAGGACCCGAACGTTGCCTCAGGGCTGCGAGGCTCCAGTCACGTCTCACGACTTCCTTCCTCGGTCCTGTAGCCTCGGGCCCACGATATTGTACGGGAGCAGTGCTTGCTGCACCCACCCCTCCCCCCTCCCCCTCTCCTCTCCCCGCACCTCCATCCTCTCCCTCGCGGGCAACTTTTCGCGACGTTTTTCGCCAATTTAGATAATTGACTCACGCGATTGTGTCGCGAATATATATTTTTATATGTCAAATGAGTCATTTAGTTCATTTGTTCAATTCTAATTTCAACTAAAGTATAATTTGCTTATAAGGTATTAGAGAGCAGCAGTGTGCAGATCCTGCTTTGCACGGTGCACGCCAGCAATACGCTGTACAATTGGCGCACAAGTAGTATTGTATATCAAATGTATGTAGCGTGCCCTAATTTTTAAATGCGAATTCTTGAATGTTTGACGCATCCCTCCTGCGCTTAGAGCTGCGCTTACAAAAGCTTATAGCCTTTCAGTCTTTCGCTCCAAGCAACCAGATATTGTATATCCGTATATTGTATATCCATCTCCAGTTTGACATTGGAAAGGATCTCTCATGGCCTATTTTCCGCTGGCGCTCGCGAACGTCGTTTAACTTAACCGCTAGGCAATCTGCACGTCAAGTCTTGCTCGTGGAGTCAGAACTCTGGCGTGCGGTCAATCTGAGAGGGCGCGGCTCAAGTGGGCTTTATAGCAGTGAGTCGCGCGAACCTATCGCGCGCCCGGGGGCGTAACTACAGACTTTTCAAATAAGGGGGAAATTTGGCGAGCAAGCTTATGCCCAGAGGTTGCAGTATGGTGACACCAAAAACTTTAATTTGATCTGGTTTTTGTCCCTGATATCGTTATCACCAAAAGACGCATCCTATCTCAAGGATGTAGACACATATTGATTTATTTGAACGTATAGCACTGCCTTTGCACACACTGTTTATAAGATCCCGTGCAAAACAATATTACTTATTTTGCCAAACTGCGGGAGCAGTTGGAGCGTTTCATCCGGGGGCAGCCCCCTCTTCCCCTAGCCCCCCACGGTTGGTATGCCACTGCGCTCGCCGCACGGGAAAGAAAATTGCCTTTCAGTCTTTCCGGTCGGCTAGCGGCTGCCGGAAGGGCCGCACATTAACTGGCGGTCGAAGGACGCGCTGAATGGAGGCAACGCTCTCTTCGTGTCCCGGACAGGGCGAGGACGCGGTAGCAGATCCAGTACCTCGCAGCTTCGAGTCATTTTCTGGTCTAGCTTGCAAGCTGCGTGTAAAACGTAGGCATGTACATAGGTTTGCTAGTAGACTGTATAACATAAGGCTATGTTGTAGGCCTACGGACACTACAAACACGCCTTTATTGTCGTGATCACTAGTGACAAACGGTATCTTTTTTATTTTTATGTCTTGACGATGTGCTTGTGATGTGTAGCGTGCGCCGACACCGACTATAAGCCTCAAAATGCAAAGTTTAACTTGTCAGACTGAAGGCCTACATAAAATTTGACCAGTGGGCCAAATATGAACCGGTTTCTTGGGAAAGACATTGCAGACACAAAGCAGCTACTGATTCGAATAGTGCATGTAGGCGACGTGTGATGCCCGCAGACCTGACGGGTAGTGACAGAGCTGCGCAGGACACGGCGCACGCGCCTACCGCTTACTTAGCACGCGGCGCTGCAGCGGAAGCGAAGAGCCGTCCGGATTAACGGTCCATTAGGGAGCGCTGCGCTAAGAGCCGCTCGGACCGCTGCGTCCAGGCGCGGCCGCCATTCAGCGCGGATTCACTGCGCCACTCATTACCGCTGCGCCACGACGCGTCGCTCCTAGTTACAGCGGGAGGACGTTTGGGTCAGCGGGGGCGGGGAGCGGCGGGGGAGAGGGGTGTTTTTGTTTTCGGGGGATGGGAGAGGGGGGATGGGGCGGAATGTTTTGTTTTCGAAGGAATGGGGGCGACGGGATGTCATTATTTTCAAGGGAGTGGCCGGGGAGCGGGCTGTTTTTGATATCGAGGGTGTGGAGGGTGGGCCGGATGCTTTTTTGTCTTAGGAGCTTTGAATTGCATGGAGCGTTTTTAGCAAGATTAGATCGTTCACAAATATTAGCAATAGGTCTACTAGCTTAAGGGTAGCGCATGAAGGGAAAAAGCATGTTTGCGGAAATAATGTGACTTTTGGGGGCCCATGCAGTATATAGTTTTCTGGGGAGCAGATTGCACTAACGCCGGTCCTGCTATAAGTGATCCAACTGTGCCGCTCAGGAAGCTCGCGCAATGGACGCGTACAATGTGCGCCTTGACGTGTAACGAAGCGGACTCTGATGACGCGAACGTCAGCCAGAGGGCGGGGCGAGGTGATTTAGAAAGGAATGGAAAATTCCGAGCGTGGATTCTTTGAACGCATATGAACACATCCACCTTCGACTCAACAGACTTGTGTAAAATTGAGTCGAGAACCTGAGAAGGATTGTGGATCTCACGATAGATTTCATTGACGCACACGTGCTTGCTCTAAAGTGGAGACATACTTTAGACTCCATGGCTGGTGGTATCAATCTGCAATAAATCACGGGTTACTAGTTGACGAACACATCTATGGATTTTAAATTCATGTTTGATGCCGCGTAAACCATAGCAAAATAGCCCGCCGTAGGAGTAAATCCGCACCCTCCCTACTCAGCCTTATTCAGTTATTCACACTCTCATTCGTGAACAAAATTATGCCCGATTTGCATGCGTGTACGAGGCCAATGACTTATATATATAGTAAAGCGCATTCATACCTAAGTAAGGACCAGTGGATCGCGCTTAATTTAATTTTCACGTGAAACACAATCTCGTCGATCGGAATGAATTGGAGAAAGAGCGCCGCGAACAAATTGAATCTGTTCGATAAGCGATCGCACGAATATCGCGCGTCTTGCTCGAGGCAGGTCGGGACTCGCTGCTGCTGCTGCTGGGAAGAAAATTCACTTACTCGCCACTTGACTGATTCGATGTTTCTCACGCCGCAGCGTAGCCTACCAAGGCTGTTAGACGATACTTTTGTACGACCTGCTTTTAAAACACTAGTTTGTAAACACTAGTGTTTCAAAACCAAGAATCACCGTCCATGCGGTATTTTGAAAAAGGCCTACTAGATTTTGGCGTATCGAAATAGAACCGGTTCGAAATTTTATCTCGCTTTCAAAAATGAGTCGCAGTCTCGCTTTTGAGCGTCCGCATGATAGACCTACTTTTGAAACAACTGCGTTTGAACAGTTGGTTTGTCAACAACTAGTTTGTCAAAAACAAAAATCATGCTTTATCAAAAGCATCGTGTAGGCCTACATCAGCTACATGTACATTGTACCTCACCGTTTCATGACAAACGGCCCCAACACAACGTCGCGATTTAATCGATAGCAATTCACCAGGAGCAGAATGTTCAACGAGGGCTAAGTTCACACTCTTATTTCACTCAATGGTCACAAACTATGCGGTAATCATGACGACGAATTGGCCGCGATGTAGATTAAGCGTACTATTACTTAACTCGCACTGTGTATACGCAATGCGAGTTTAACCAGTTACTCCAGCGGCATATAGATAGAGATCTGCGGGCTTGCGGCTGTTGCGGTTGCGATGGACGGTGGTGGTGGTGTGCACGCTTCTAACGCTGTGTTTTATTGTTATGACGTCAACATGACTGTGGGCAAAGCCTTTAAGCCTGCAGTAGGCTAGCCATAAGCCTATAGGACTGAAAGGAATTGTCCAGTGTAAATGATAAAAGGCTAGTAAAACAGTTTCACTCTTCAAACGCAACTAAAGTCCCAAGGTTCTTGGTTTTAATTGCAGTTTTTTCACTAGACACCATCTGGGACCATTATACTTTCATTTCTTTCACATCTAATGCAAAGTAGGTAATGCATTAATAAATGCAAATGATTAAAAGTTATCAAAAAAAGTTTCAATCCTAAGATACACATAAAATCCCAAGGTGCTGGGTTTTTATTTCCGCTTTTTCACTAGATCCTGTCTCGTAGCTTGCAACATACATAATCAATATTTTACACTGCAATTTCTTTTGCATATAATGAAAATAAAGTATAACAAATGATAGATGGACAGTAAAAACTTTTACTCTTGGGGCGCCAATAATATCCCACGGTTCTGGGTTTTTATTGCAGCTGTTTCACTAGATCCTATTTTGTAGCAAGCATACACTTTAATTTCTCTTGCATCCAATGGAAATTAAGTATGATAAATTATTATAGGCTAGCAAAAAGGGTTTAACTTTTGGGGCGCACATCAAAATCCCAATCTTCTGGGTTTTTATTACCACTTTTTCACCAGACTTTCTCTCTTAGCTTGCAGCTTACATGTACAATTGTACATGTAGGGCGTATATACTGCCATTTTTGCATTTAATAGAAATAGAAAATGATATTGGATTAAATGCAAGTAAAAATGTTTCACTACTCAGTCACAAATAAAATCCCAAGGCTTTGGATTTTTATTGCAGATTTTTTACTAGACCCTGTCTTGTAGCAAGCATACACATGTATTTCTTTTGCATTTAATGGATAACTAAGTCTAGCAAATGATTAAGGGGTAGATGATTAATGGTTAAAAAGTGTCATTCTTGGCACACACAAAAAAAACCCAAGGTTCTGGGTTTTTATTGTCGCTCCTCACTAGATCCTGTCTTGTACCTTGCATCATACATGTATCTGATCAACATTTCACAGTGCCATTTCTTTTGCATTTGATTAAAATAAAGTATGAGAAATGATTTTAAAAAGGCTAGTAAAAAAGCTTCACTCTTGGGACGCTAATTAAATTAAAAGCTTCTAGGTTTTTATTGCAGCTTGTTCACTAGACCCTATCTTGCAGCAAGCATACACTTCCATTTCTTTTGCATTTTATTTAAATTTAGTATGACAAATAATTAAAGATAAGCAAAAAGTTTCATTCTTGGGACGCACATAAAAATCTCAAGGTTCTGGGTTGCTATTGCCGACATTTCACTAGATCTGGTCTCATAGCATGCAGTATGCACTTATACTGCCAATTCTTTTGCCTTTAAAGAAAATAAAGTATGACAAATAATAAAGGGCTACTAAAAAAACTTTGCTCTTAGTGTTAGTTTTCACCGACTTTTCGGATTTCTTGTTACTTCGATATTTGTCCAATCGCTCTTGGACATGTTGACATTTGGGGCATCAACAAGAGTATACATGCATAGGCCTATACTAGAACACGCATAGAGGACACCAAGATGAGCGTGCAAGAAACACGTATGCTAATACGTTCGACGCTTTCGGTTTTTTTCGTGGATAGTCTTAAATAATTAAATCCGTGGAATTCTTTTTTTCTAAAGCAGTGGAGGCCGCATCGACGGCAATGTTTAAATCGCTCTTGGATCTTGAATTTCTAGACTAATTTTTGTTGATTATAGAGTAAGGACTAAGAAATATATTTTATTATTTACCTCTGAGATGTTATATTGTCTTGTGCATAGTGCTGCTCTTTTTAACCGTAGACTATTTTTACTCTTAGGGTCGTATTCTTAGTCACCACTGCTTTTGTTAATCTTTTCGATAAACCAACGGTTTAGACTATCCTCCAAAAAAGTTTAACTTGCCAGTGGAAAAAGTCTCTTTAATGAAGGTCAAAACGCGCCCGATAAGATTATCGCTGAGTTTATCTTCGACAACAACTGGCAGCTGCGTATTAATAGACATTACATCATCCACGACCAATCAGACGTTAGAATAGTCAACTTAAACGAATTGTGGCTAACTATTATGCTGATTGATCGTCATCTGGTGTAACCTAGCCATGAATGACTCTTTAATAATTTAATTTTGTCAATAAATGCAAGAAATTACAGTGAACAAAAAGCATGGAAAAATGTTCCAAAGGCCGGGGTTTAAAGGGATGCAGGCTGTGTCGGTCTCAGGCCAACCACTTCGGGCACCCATCTCGGCACCTCAAGGGTCCGGCACCTCTGCTTGGAGTCAAAATGCATAGTGCAATTTGCGACTATTATATAGGCCTACATGTACATGTAGGTTACTGATAATGAGTTACAATAATCATGTAGCTTATCTTTACGGCTTGACTCAAACTAATATTGCTGATGCATTTCGCTTGCCATTGCTAGCGTTGAAGAGTAAACTTAAAGTTTTTCACGCATCTCGAGTCAAATGATGTAGGATACCTCATATGTCATGGGTGGCAAAAAAACTCTGGCGTAAGTTGGATTGTCCTCAAATATAAACCACAACCCTCGATGGGTCTGTTTATTAAGCTTCTATTCACTCTTAAATTCGTTGCATTACATCACATGTATATTGAAATTGATGTGCACATGCATTGACGCTGTTTTGTGAGTTTTTATTAGTTCTGTATCGATAATTCATTCTGACTGGTTTTTTGCATGTTTATTATTGCTGCCATGGCAACGTCAACAAAAGTGGGCATTAATAGGAAATCATAAGGCGACGGAGGTTTATCTTTGCTTAAACGGCCAAAGTTGGCCGATTAAAATGTGAAAATTTATCCGGCGGATAAGCATGCAGTTTATCTCCCGATGACGTTAATCGGTGTCTATGAAAGACAGAAAATTGATAATTAGCGGTTAAATCGTCCGTGAGGTTGATCTTCAGAGTTCATCGCTACGGCTAAAATTAAATAACCTTTAAGAATACCAGGGTTAGGAATTTTTATCTCAATTATTGTCTCAATTATTATCCTCGTCTTGCAGCAGCGTCAATATAAAACTGATTGGCATGCATCGGCTCTCTGGGTATGTCGTCCAGAGCCTGCATGTCTGTTAGCCGATGCTGTATGCTTTTCTGTAGGCGATCACAGTCATATACGATTTTGTTTGAACTACGTGTAGGCCTATAGGCCTAATGTCGATCAAGTTACAGATGTCTGCAATAGAATTCTCCCCATGGGCAATGCATGTAAATTGAATTAATCATGCAAATTTTAGTTTTATTCATTATTACCTTTCCTTCAGCATTACCAGTCCTTCATCGACCTAGGCACATTCTGCCACTGTTTCCGTAGCTGCGCCTATAACATCCATTTCGAGGTGTGTTCATTTTGATCGATCGGATTCATTAGCAGTGACTGTGTTCCACCGATCTCAGTTCTTTTATATTGGCTCCTTCGGTCTGTTATATTAGCTATGGCTCGGTCTATTAAGCCAGAGCCAATCAGCCGGTGTGCATTTTTACTGCAATTATGACCGTCGGATTTGTTAACAGCCTACACGTGCGACTGATAATTATAGGCTAGCTGGTTGCAAGCTGCAAAACATGTGACTATGTGCACGTGGTCATGCCGAGCCTTGACCGTGAACAACAAAACTGTCTCTCACGGTCAAGAAGCAGCTCAAGGATTTGTCACATTACCGACTTTCAAACTATTCTTGCGTATCTCTGCGCTCTACAGATAACAATGAATTTCATTAACCTGATAAAGCGCAAATGTATTAAAGCGGACAAGTCTTAGACTGCAAACCGATTTTTAAGTGTGATAAATTAAACAGTATTAGGCCTACACAAAGATACGTGACATGAGGAGAGAGATCCTTGCAATGTAATTTCAAACGTCCGCCGTCGGAGCTAGTGGACAAACGCAACAAATTAGCAAAGAATTCATTTTTCACTGATATTTGACGTCAGCGCTGTAGCCCATATGGACCATTATTGAATAATTACTTATGTTTGCGTATCGCTGCAATGAACATTCCGAAAACATAGTCAGCTAAAATATCTAACTCTGAAAGCCAAACCGTTCCACAGAAGTGTTCGTATCTCCAGCCTATTCAACCCCATAATAACCTCCTGGCAGCGCGCCCTCTGCAATCGGCGCTTTGGACACGTCCAAGGACTACGTTGGGGATGAGAGGAGATGCTCCCCTCCCCTCACTCACGTGTCAAATTTTAGTTTTTGGAATGTTAAAGTTAGCAAAGGGATAGTGAAATTAAAAAAATTAAGGCAATTATAGCAATCATAGAAAAAATCACCACCCACTCCTCCGGGCGCGAATTTTGCACGAGAAGAAAAAAGTATCGGCTGTTACAAGTTACCTCCCCCCCCAGCAACAATTTCTGGAACCGCCCATGGACTCGTCCGGGCAGTATCGGCGACCTGGCCAGTGGCGATCTGCGATTGATGATCAGATTTGGCACGGACGACTGGGGGGGTCGGAGGGGGGCGTCACACCAATTGCGCCCGGCAGCACACGCATTGTGTCGGGAGAAATCGGGCGTAAAATTGCTTCTGAAGGCCGAGTCAGAGTCTGACGGACTGCCGGTCTGCGGGCCGTTTGCGCTGCGAGGACGCCGCTCGGCTCAGCGGCGCAAAAAGGGTACTGGGCGTCAGGGGCGAGACTTGCGGCGGCGCTCCCAGAAATATTGTTGGCACACTTACGTTCCTTCTCAATATAAACTCACGAGCAGGGGGGAGGATGCTGACGGAAACGCATCTTCTTGTCAACCCATATCACGATCGATGGAGGAGATGGGGGGGGGGGGGGGGGGGGG
>JAQIWG010009780.1:0-10400 GCA_034695025.1 Chamaedrilus cognettii
TACAAGAGTAGGTTGAAGTCTGAGACACCAGAGAGTAGACCTCTGGCGACACTTGCAACCACACTAATGCATCGAGGTAACCAGAATACAAGTTTTCATAGAGCACGAGCTCTGTTTAGCATCAATGTCAACGGCGACCACTGACAAGTTATACGTCACACCGTGGACAGGTGCAAGAGTAATCGGAGCCGCGATCACACCTATACACAATACAAGCGATGTATAGCATTCGTTTACAATCGAGCCTAAGAGTACTTGTAGGAGTATTTTATTTTTTGTTAGTTTAGGGACCGTTTGTAGCACAAAGACTATACAGTTCGGTTCTGTGCAAGGGAGTCCGCATAGAACCGCTCCCCCTTCTTTAGTCGCCTTTTGCGACTCACCCAGGGGCAAGCGCAGGCTGGCGCAGCGGAGAAGGCGCAGTTAAAGATAGTCTAGCCTATCCTAGCCTAAACCTCTAGCCCACGCAATAGCCTAATGCCTAGCTGCGGTTTCCTACTTTTGCCGCCCAGGCCGATATAAACCACACACAATATTACCGAGATGGAGCCACAATAGTGTCATAAACGCTTGGTTGAATATCAGAAGCACGATAGTAAATAATAATAAAATGGATCGAGTCCTTTCCAGAATCAAACAACAATGCTGCTGACCTCCCTTTGCTGTGGGCAATCATCATTGTATAATTGGTGGAAAAATCCAGAACAAAGGAGTGAGAGAAAGAGTCTACAATAGCCTGGTCAGCTGTCCAATGTCTAGGTGTCCATCAGAAAATGAAGGGAATCTACGGTGGAAAAAGATGCGCATTTTAGGCCGGAAAGAAACAACGGCAGGGTAGAAGAGGTGTGGAGTGAAACAGGAAGAGAATTCCAGATGGTGGGCGCAGCAAATGAAAAAAAAAGTAGACGCTAGGGGAGAAGAACTCGACTTGGACTCACGATGAAGCGCTGGAAAGCTTCGGAAGCAAGCGTGAGCGTGAGGTTGGCCAGTAGATGCGCGTCTGCAGTGGACTGTACGAGGTCGAGGTCGACGAGCTCGAGATCACGCCTGATCTCCTGAGCGTAGTCTGTGCTCTTGGCCATCAGCTGGACGTCCCTGCAGCATAACAAACGTTGCGTGCGAGCGCGTGCATCCACGTTTTTTGTTTTGTTTTTAGCGTGCAGCACAAGGACTATATGCAGTCCGGTTCTGCGCAAGGGAGCCCGCACAGAACCGCTCCCCCTTCCTTAGTCGCCTTTTACGACTCGCCCGGGGTGCTCTGGGCTGCAGGTCAATTCTTCGTTCCCCGACCTGCAGAGGTTAGTGTAGGAAGATATGTAAGCATCCTAAATGGCCGACTGCAATAATCTAGACCCGTTCTCTTTTCAAGTCTGTCGGAAGCATGCCAGAATGAGCCTCCTACACGTCAGACTATTATATAGTCTGTTACTACACATGGCCCCGCGCAATGGCCCAGTGCCTAGCTGCGGTTTCCTACTTTTGCGCCCGGGCCCCGGGGAGCGATTTGTCAACTTCTGCGCTATACGTAGTCCTGATACAAGCGTCTAACGGCGGAGTCTGCCCTGTGCACATACCATGCCCGCTTCAAATATATAATCTTGACTAAACCTAGACCCTAACTCTTTAATCTTGACTAAACTTAAACTTTAGCTCAAATCCTAACCTTAACCCTGATCCTAACGCAGCCCTAACCCTAACTTTCTAACTCTAACGGGGCCCTAACCCTAATTTGAAAACGAAATAAATTTTCTCGCGCTATGATTGACAGTTGCGCAATCAATCAAACAACCAATCAAACGTATTGCTTCCAGTTCGCTCAATATAAATTGCTTCCTCACAAATTTGCTTTAAAAATAATGCATAGCGCAAGGACAACCATATAACCAAGTTTCAGAGAGCTCAAGAACTTCAGCTATACGCGTACATGTAGGCCAAAATGACTCCTTGATATCTTTTATTGGCATTCATTAAAATGCAGCAAAAATGTACCGGCATACGCTGTGCATGTACGTAAGCTGGAAGAATAATATCAGTAGTAGCTTATGATATAATGTACCTTTTCCGAATGTTCCGTTCCCAGCTTCCCGCACGCACGTGTGTGGTACAAAGCACACAGCTTGCAGCCAAAGAACCTTAGGTTTCGCTGCTCTCCGTGGTCGATCGCAATCTGATAGCACATAGAAACCGTCAGACCGCAGGACAGGCAACCTCCAGCCGGCCGGTCTGCGCAATCCTCCTGTACGTCGCTCGTAGGCCTATACGCACAATCCTTTACACTGTCGACACCGGGTCAAAGGGCCTTTCAGTAGACATACATGTGCTAGGCCCTATAGGCTACAATTATTTAAGCAATCAATTATCAATTATTATTAATCAATTAATTAACAGGTCACGCATTAGCTGTGGCGCATTGGCCTGAAGTAGGGAGGGGGGATGCCTGACATAGCGGCCAGTAGCAAGTAGGCACAAGGGATTGGACCGTGGGCCTAAAGCAACGGCCAGAAATACAGACTGCATCGCAACCATGAAAGTAGGCTACTATACCACATTATATAATTAAACTAATATTTAATCTTCGAGGCATGAAAAATTTGGCCTCTGATGACGTCGCGAATGCGACGCCAAAGTTTCGTTTTTTGAGCGTCAGAGACAAATTTCCAGGCGTTATAGACGCCGCGAAGCCGGGTAACGGAAGCCCTGTTACCGCTGCGAGAAATATTCTACTTGGCATGGTTGCTCTCTTTAATCGTCGATGATATTTCACTAAATCTAGTTATATCTTGGTTACAAAAATAATAGGATGATATCTTGTTAACTGGGACCAAGAAAATTATTATTTGTTTTCTAATCCAGTGTATAGAGAATCATTCTACATTCTAATTACTATGTTCTAATCATTATAATAGGCCTACCGGCGTTGGCGTTACTATTTATCCTCTCCGCATAAGTTAAGTAAAGGCTAGGATAAAAACGAAAATATACGTTGAAAAATAGACGTCAAAGTAGACGCCTTTGGCTATTATATCATACATAAAATAACGTTCGTGATATTAGCTTCTTATCTTTTATTAGCCTAGAGCTTAGACTATGTAGGCCTACACTAGTGAAGTACGCCAACCTCATAAGGTCAGAATCTCATTGACTTTTCAGCCAGAATTTCAGTCTGTCGACCATTCAAAAGGCTTATTACTGAACATTTTGAAGCCATCTTGAGCCATTTTGTGATGTTTTAGTATCTTTTTGGGATATCTAGTGAACAATATGGCGTAGTGTTAGATTCTGGGTATATTTAGTTTGGATCCACGGTCAAGGTTGCTGCCAAAATACCATCAGTCACATTTTATTGCCATACATGTGCTTATAGAAGATTTGTGCTGTGATCAACCCTGACCCCTCGGATCCACGCCTCGTCTTTCCCCCCTTCCTCGCCCTCAAATTCCTCGCCGACCCCGCCTGACACACGCTCCCCGTCAGCATGGCGCAGGTCGGCCCCAACGTGTCCGTCTACGAGACGTCCATGTTCGCGTTCGAGCGTCAGTTCGACACGGACGCGTTCCTCGCCTGGTCCGTGCGTAACTGGACGCTCTCCGTCTGGTACGCCGTCATCTACGTCACTCTCATCTTCGCCACCAAGCACTACATGACGCCGCGGGGGCGCTTCGAGATCCGCCTGCCGCTGGTCGCCTGGAGCGGCCTGCTCGCCGCCTTCAGCATTATGGGCGCGGTGCGCACGGTCCCCGAGCTGGTCTACATCCTGCGCCACCAGGGCTGGACGCACTCGCTCTGCAGCTCGTCCTACTTCTACGGCCCGACGGCCTTCTGGGCGTACACGTTCGTCATATCCAAGGCGTACGAGCTGGGGGATACCATTTTCATCGTGCTGCGCAAGCAGCCTCTGATGTTCCTCCACTGGTACCATCACATCTCGGTGCGTATTTTGTATGGCTCTAAACTTGCTCAGAGGTTTTGTTATTGCGTTATCCATATGAGGGATTTGTTTGCCCTGGATGGTAGCATTGAAGTTTAGAGTCATTAAGTGTACTGTATCATAGAATAAATTGACCGTAGCGCGGTTACATGCCAGTTCATTTAGCGCATCACATTCTTTTCACATTTTGTGTATTATTTATGAATTAGCGTTAAGTCGTAACATTTTATATGGATGGGCTAAGCAGTGTGTATTTTGAATTTAACCTATTATTAGAGCTGTGCCCGTTAAAAACAGAGGTAAAAGAGCTTACAAAAATTAAGAATACCGGTAGCTAAGACTTAAATGGATGCTATTGATGCTTTCGACTACAGTACTATCATACGTGTCATGATTTAACATATAAATGACTGTCAAAGTAGTTAAAACAGCCTGGTAAGTGCTAGAATTTCTGAAATTCTGCTTGATAGAATTTTTGTGATTGTTTATGTCCTAACGATCCAAGGCAGTGATCCTTGTTGTGTGTGTCGGCACGTTGTGCAGGTGATGATCTACGTGTGGTACAGCTACACGGACCACACGGCGCCCGGCCGCTGGTTTATGGTCATGAACTACACAGTGCATTCGTTTATGTACACTTACTACACGGTGCGGGCGCTGCGCTTTCACGTTCCACGCTGGGTGAACGTCTTCGTGACGAGCATTCAGATTGGTCAAATGATGATGGGTCTCGTCATCAACGTGTCGACGTACTTGGTCAAGTCTGAGGGTCTATACTGCCAGCAGTCGTATGAGAACATCCGGTACAGCTTCTCCATGTACGCTAGCTACTTCTGGCTCTTCGCCTACTTCTTCTACTCGGCCTACGTCAGGCCAAAGCCGCAAGTCATTAAGAATGAAATAGCGAATGGCGAGAAAGCTCGCCAGCTTAAAAAGTTGGGGTAAAGTGGACGCTTTGTTGTGAGGATCAAAGATCAAGTGTCTCTCTGGAGCTCCTATGATCTGAATGGCTGAATGGAGCTTGTGTGATCTGATTTGAGGATGAAACAGATGGCGTTATTGGCTTGTCATTTTGTGCTTGCTTGTAATCTTCTATAATTCTACTAAATTTAGTAAGATAAAACTAATGAGCCAATGTTTTGCGTCATTATGCTTTATTCCTGTTGTAGTTTTTTAAAAATACAACAATGGCTGGAAAATGGTGGAAAAAGTGTGTAATTTAAAATAAGTTTTTGAGATGCATGCTTAGAAGTTTTAAGACATTGCTTGTAACTTTCTCTTGATATATTGTCACTGTGTGAATATTATGTACTAAAATTGAGTCAACTTGACAGATGTGGTAATAAGTGCTACAAAGTTCGCTCATTCTATCTCTCATAGTGCTGACGATAATCATATAGTTTGGGCAGACGCAGCTCTCTTAGAAGGAAAGGAAGTGTGCAAAACTGCATATTTAACAAATTTTTGATCGAACAATTTATATTTAATTTTAATAAATTGATCAATAGCAATATAAATCATGATTCTAAAAAACAATGCACCAAACTCAAGGTTGTAACTTTACAAATGGCAACCGTTTTTCAAAATTCTTCACTGCCGGCATTAGAAATAGTGTTGCAGGCTATTATTACGTTACCGGTAATCACAGCAAAGACGTTACAGTAGTGCCATGTCAATTGCTGAAGCCTCAATTTTATAATTGTTTCTTCTGCTTTTTCGATGTCAATGATTTTCAATTTTAAAAATTATTTCATGTATTATCTGTATTGTTCACCCCTCCTTCATTGACAAAACACAGTATGGTAATTATTACGTTACTGTAATTGCATCATTGCGAGAATGCTAATTTAAAACGTCAAAACTCGCAGTCCTAGTTTGAAAGATTTTGAATTTAAACGTTCTTGTAGTTTTTCAGCAACATGATTGAGAAGTGGTGTGAAAAAATATAGCCTATGGTATTATTTTTGTTACAAATTTACTTCTCCTTGGAAGAGTAAAGAATTTTTTTTACATGGTTAGCATTTGGCAAAGTGGTAGCCTTGAAACTCAAGGCTCTAACTTTGCCGAAATGTTGACTGTTTAAAAAAATTTTTAGGTGCCTTGTTTTTTTGGGAATCGTGGTGTACACGAATTTTGAGTATTGCGTGATATTTATCACTCTTTTTGTGCGTATCACTGTACGTATTCATTTGCTAAATTAACGTACACATTTATTTTGATTGTATGCCGACTGTAGCAAATTCCAAGATGTGGGTTTAATACTTGTTTTATGCTAATTTTAGTTTTTACGCCAATGATGGACGATCATGGTTCAAGTACGGTACCGTATCAATAGACAGCACGTAGTGAATGAAGTGATTAGGTATGCAAACGATTTGCATCTAATGTGAATTAGGGCTTAAGAGCAAAATTCTTCGCAAATAACGTGTAAGCCCTGCTTTCGATAGTTTTAACATCAGAATACTGACAAATTGACAATCACATATACGTTCATCATCATCTTTTATGTTTACGTCCACTTTTTCTTGTTAGCATAGGTTGGACGTTTTTTAGGATGAGACTCCCCGAGAACTCTCGATTCTTTGCCATCTCTCTGTTCATGCATCACTCTTTCATATCGCTGTCTATCTCCTCCCTCCATGTTTTCTTCCCCCTCTCCTTCCCAACTTTTCTCTCCACATAAATATATCTACATCCTGATACCCAATCTTCCTGATTCATACGTTTCACAATGCAATGCTAAAGCTTTACATCACCTCAGTTTCCCCTTTTTTACCATGTCTGTTATACATGCGACACCTAGCCTTTTTCTCAAATCTTCGTTGTGTTTTGTTGAATAAATTCCACCTAGAAGCAACATAAAACTTTTGTTACTGGCACTCTAGCATTTTTCATTTATTATGACATTTGGGACAGATATATGTGAGGCATCTTAAAAATTAAGCCAACTGGGCCTACTTGTTCTATCAACAAATATGATTTAACCTAAGATTTCTGCATGTTTTAAAATTGCTTTACTTTTGTTTACTTTTGTCCAATGACTTATTTATCATTATATTGTTTGTTTTATAACAAATTTTTTGTTTTTTCAAAGTTTTTGTTTTTGCTTTTTGTGTTCTCGATGGCGAAGAAAGGATTAATAATAGCTTTAGCCTATATAGGTCGTAGCAGGCCATGCAATGCTCTTTGGCATCAGCTGTGAGTGTAATGTCTATCATTTATGTTTCTAGATTGTAGCTTGTACTATGACCCAGTTTGGTGTGTACATTAAGCCAATGTTTGATTTAAAGTTGAGCATCCGATTGCTGTTTGCTTTATTATTTTTGCTTTATTTGTTTACAATTTACATTCCAAATTTAGAAAGTTTTGCTAAATTGTGTCTAGACCGTGTCCCAAAAACTGGACGCCCTAGATTGTGTAGCTTTCAATTGGGATAGCAAAAGGTCAATGGAAAAACCGTGAAATTTTAACCTGTTCTGCTCAAATAATGACAGGTTCAGACATTTGTTTTATGTGCTTGGCTGATAAGCCAATGGCGCGAGGCTACCGTCTGAGAGATTATGACTGAACGCATCTAAGTCAGAATCCTGTATCAGAAGTGCTAATTCACGCCATGAAAGAAAATAAAATAAGAAGGGTCGGTTTTTTGGGAACATGGTGTAGATGGATCGAATTATGTTAACGTGTCGTGCAGTGGCATCACCCATAGGCTAGATAGTTGGGCAGATTTTTTTGTCTGTCACCTTTTTGATCTTTTTTGTTTTAATAGACTTTTATTATTGAGTTGAAGGCCCAGCATTTAGATTCTACAGGTTCAACCTTTAGCATCTACTTGTTCTGGCCCACACTACTTCTAGGGTCATGCTACGTTAGTGCCCTTGGCCTGACCTTTGGATCCGCGATGGTCACTAGTTTGAAGTTAAATTCATTAGCAGTACACTTTGTATAAGTGTAGGACTATGTAGTACAGGATTTAGTTTGTCATTGAATTAGATACTTTTTTAAGTGCATTCAAAGTGAAAGTTAATTTATACCTCAAGTGATGACAATTTGAGTATTTTTGTACAATTTGAGTAGCTTGGGCTTCGTTGACTTTAAATTAGCTAATTAAATTCAATCTTTCAACAGCTTGTTTATTTCACTGACAATTTTACACAAGTAAAATTTGCATGGCTGTAATAATTTATGAGATTATTGGTGATGACCTAGAAACTAATTTGCATTATTTTATACTCTGCTCTCTAGAGAAATTACTGTAATGAGGAATGAAATTACTATAACTCTACAAATAATAGATAAATGATATTGTGCAAAGAGAACAAGAAAGTGGCTTCTAGACCTTTACTGTGAGAAATACATTTAGGTTCTAAGTGTACCAGCAGATCTTTATTATCTCATTAACTATATAAAGGGCTGGAATAGAATCTTTAATATACGACTCTTATAATGTGCTATTTGGTTTACTGTGAGACAACATTAAATTTGTGAGCAAAGGCACTGAACTTGACAGTTTTTTTGTGCATGTGGCACACATGTTGATCTTTAACAGAATCGCGCGATACACAAATTGAACCTAACCCGATACATGAGGCTACTAGAATTGCTGACCTGGGTTCAAGAATAGTGTCTTTTTGGCGACACATTTAATGCTTTTTTAATGCTTTTTGCCTTGGTATCGAGCTTAGGTAATATCGAACATATCGTAACCAGTTTGTTACAGTAACGATTCAAATAAGTTACTAGATTCAAGCAAGTTATTAGAAAGTTGATTTGGTACAGGCAGCACGAACTTAAAGTAATGACTTCAACATAGTTAAGTTGCAATATGATAAGGATAATGTGGCACCTCATACTCGTGCATGATGTAATATGTTGTACTGTACACACTGCACAGTGTTACAAAACGAACGCACTGGGTCAAGTATTGACCAATTTTACCAATTTTTTTTCACTGTTAACGAAATTGACAATAAAATTTATTTCTTGTTTTCCAGAACACCTTAATCATGTTGCCGGTCTACATGTTTAATAACACTACACGCTTGCTGATGATTATAGTGATGTCCCTGTCAATATTTGTATCATTGATGGTTGTAAACAATTTTGGCCCCAGAGTTTCAATTTTAAAAGCCAACGGTTGAGAACGTTGTAGTGCCAATACTGCCTTAGTCCAAAACTACCTGTTATACTTGGCTATGATACAGTTACTTAGTAAGGCATTATGTTCTAGGATAATCAAAATCCTACTATTATCTGTTTTGAAGTCTTATTCTGGTGTATGTATGTGCGTGTTATAAGACTGCTATGGAATTTTTCATCCCCTGTCGCCTGCTGTTGGTACGCCTGTCTGTTGGCTGTCCAGGATAGTGTTGTATTTATACCGAATACTGTAAAACATGAAACTTTTGCTGCATCTTATTTTAGCGGTTTTGACTCTGAGAAATTTTGCTATCCACATTTAATTTCCGTGTTTTTTGAGGTCTGCCGATTATAAATAGATTATGCAGCGTTATTTTCAAGCTTGTAATTTTTGCGAGTTTGGCCGATTCGCGAAATTCGCGAAAAAGACATGCACGCAAAAAATTAATGTTTTACAGTCATTATTGTGTAGTAAGCTTATTGGTTCGCCATATTTTAAGTCTTTTTGCCTTGTTCTTGTTATTGTAATGTATGCAAGTGTAATTTCAAAATCTGGTCCTTGTGCGATTATTTATTTCAAATTGTTGAATCTTTGAACTTTTTGTGGACTAACTATTTGAGCAATAATTTTTGTTCATGATTATTAAAGCCTACTACACCGTGGTTCAATAAAAAGTCAGCCAAACTGTGTATTTCGTAGATCTTTAATGCTTGTTTGTTTTTGTTCGTCTTTTGTAGTTTAGAGACGGTGTGTAGCACAAAGATTATATTGTCCGGTTCTGTGCAAGAGAGCTGGCACAGAACCTCTACCCTTTCTTTTGACACCTTTGACTCGCCCGGGAAACTCTGGGCTGCAAGCCAATTCTCTTCCCTGGCCTGCAGGGGGTATCTCTAATGCCTGATTGCATCATATCGTACTAATACTTTCCTGATATTTTAGAGAATTGAACCGACAATATGACTCCAACATATCATGAAATTGTATTCAACGGATCAAAAGAAATGAGTTTGAAACCATACTTGCTAAAATTTAATTCCACAGAAAAAAAATTGCTAAGAACTTCTTTTAAAATTTGTTAAGAACTTGTTAAAATTTTTTAATTTGTTAAGAATTTGTTAAAAAATTGCTAAGAACTTCTTTTAAAATTTGTTAAAAACCACTTTTTACTTGAAAATATTCCTTAAAATTACTTGATGACACTCTCAGCAGTATTATTTGATAAATTAATTAGAGCAGATGTTCAAAATGCCCTCCTCTCGTTGGAACTGTGGTCGGGTCGTGATCAGAGGATTGTCGACAATGCTGTTGCCATTGGACAACAGCATTGTCGAC
>JAQIWG010009781.1:0-10400 GCA_034695025.1 Chamaedrilus cognettii
TGCATGCATGTATGTATGCATGCATGTATGTATGTATGCATGTATGTATGTATGCATGTATGTAACAAACTTGGCGAAAAATAGTACGGACTGGTAAAATGTATCTCTGGGCACGAGCTGCCATGCAGAACGTTAGCTGGACAGAAGTATACAACAAACCGACAACCCACGACCGACAAGATTGACTCACGACTCACAACTCATTCACATGAATTATGAATATGGTTTAAAAATAGCGTCACGACCGACGATACCTCAAAAAAAACTAATCACCACTGGGCAACCATGATTCTGAGGTATTTATAAGCCATGTTTTAGCTGGAACTTGCCCACGCTAGCGCCAATACAAAGTACAGCATAAGAATAGAAGAGACCAGCGTGTTGTTCCTTTTAAGCAGGGCTAGATCTGGATCTTGAAAAAAATAAGCAAAAAATTCGCTAGAAGATTTTTTTCGCCAGCAATTATTAGCAAGCTCCATTCAATTAGTTCAAGTCCATCCAATGACTAGCTCCGTACAATGGGATACAATGTGAGTTCCAACAATAAATTTTACCCCAAGAAAGAATGAAAGGATGAAAACATCGAACCCTGTTTCAATCGATCGTCAGTTAAAATGGATACGTAAAACTTCTTCCCCGTCCCCCCCCCTCCCCCCCCTCCGTCGTCACTTGTTCGGCAAATCTCAAATCGTCTCCCTCCCCTCTCCCCTCCCCTCCTCCCAGGAAGAGAACTACATCCGTTCCTGGCTGGATAGCCCTAAATAACTTTATTGATCATAATCATCAGAGTCATTAGAAACTGATTGGTGTCTGCACTATTACCCTAAATAATTTTGGGGTTGTATTTTAAGGACCGTGTGTAGTACCGAAGACTATTACATGTACGGTCCGGTTCCGTTTAAGAGGGCCGCCACAGAACCGCTCCCCCCTCTTTCGTCGCCTTTTACGACTCGCCCGGGGAGCCACGGGCAGAAAAATCTATTCTCTGTTCCCCGACCTGCTGGGGTTTCTAAATGATTTTCATGTGTACACGCCCATTTTCTACTTGCGCTCGATTCACGAGGCCTATGCATATACGTCAACTTCCCAGTCGAATACTAAACAATATTTATTTATAATATTAATACATATTTGAAAACAACAACAATATATATATATACATGTACATGTTGGCGACTATGAGAACCAATGAAATTAGCCTATGGAGCTTGCTACAGCATTGTATCAGAGTACTATTGTACAAAAGGTGTAAGCGTACACTCACCGAATTCATTCGCGTATTTTGGTAATCAATAGGTAAGCGCCAGTATAATGAGTAACAGCGTGACAATATTAAAGTCCTGCGGCCTGTTTGAGCGCTAATCATAATGCAATACCTGTAGCGGGCACCTTGCAGCTAAAGTATCAGGCAGCAAAAATACATGACGTCATGTTGAACGTATGGCCGAAGCGAGCCTGTTTTCTTATTCGTCAAATATGACGTCATAAAGCTAGAGTCCACTGTAGATTTAACGTATCTCAATTTTCCTGTTTCGTATCAGTGCAGCTGTGCGCGAATACTGAATGTTTGATCTAGTTAGATAAAATAATTATAGAGAATCACATCGGCGCAGGGGTTCCGAGTGGCAGCCTATTGATAAAATTCGTGAAAATTATATTGCGCATGGGGGGTCGGATATTTGTAACTTTACAGGAGAATATTAACAGTATATCAACTGTATTGTACCCGCACGCGGCACATCGCGTGCGGATACAATACTGTTTCTGTGCACTTTTTTTGACCTTTTTTTCTCAACGTCGAGCAGGCCCTCCTCGGGGGGATTTAACCCCTCCAGGTTTTGCTGGACACCCCCTCCCCCCTAATTAAAGGCTGACCCCCAAGGGGGGGTTTAATGGTATAACCACCCCTCCCCCAGTATTTTGCTGGACACCCCCCAATGGCTGACCCCCCAGGGGGGGTGTAATATAGCTTCGCATGGGGGCACTAGGGTTTTAACAAAATGAAAAAAATGCCGCGCCCGTCGGTAAAAATGTAGGTTATAGACAAGAAAGGGAGATGTACCTGTGCTATTACCAATGGTTTGCAAAAGAGTTATGCTAGCACTCCCCCCCCCCGGGCGTGAGCTCTGTATTGAGGATAAGAACTGTACTGAGGAAAAAAATAGTAACTGGAAGTACACCCCCCTGAAAAGTTTTACAGCCCCCCTGGAAAAAAAATCTTGCGAAAAACACTGGTGAGGGGAGAGAGGGGGAGGGGATGGTGCCGACGGTGACTATTTTCAATAACGGTAGTAACTAAGGTCATGCCAAAGATAAGAATTTAAGCCTCAAAAGCTTTCTGATAACAGCATTGTTATCATGTTGGGAGCGTAAGCTTATAATAACGTATATTAGCGTACATTAATTGTATATATAATAACTGCGATGCGGTTTGTTATACGTAATTATATGTATGACGTCATGATGTCATGATGACGACTGCAATTTAAAAATAGCGGAACCGAAAACTCCGTCAGATGCTATCTGGCCAGAAAGTAAGTTGAAAGTCAACACGAACTGCAAGGCTGTAAATAAAATCTTCATACTCATAAAGGGGTCAACGAGGTACCACTATCCGCACTTAATAAGTTGAGACAAAAACGTCACGGCAGCCCTGGTTTGTGACTCATAGATAAGGATCCCATAGATAGGCCGAAGATAAGAAGTCAAGGACGATGAAAGCTGCGTTGTTAATGAAGTTGTCAGATCACAGCCGCCCCACGAGTGCATGGCTTAGGTGCTTCAGCAGCAACAACAGCCACAGCAATGGCTGCTGCACAGTCAGGCAAATGATAATGTGAAACCGAGTCGGCATCTTTCATCTTCAAGAATTATTCGGGAAGACTTCTTTTGAAGTGTCGCGCGCAGCCGCTGACATTCTCTGAGGGGTAGGAATACTAGCATCCACGACCCCTTTCTTCAAACTGAATATTTTATTTATTTAAATTTAACAGTAATAATTTTTGACCAGCTGCAAGCCGGGGAACAAGATATTTTGGCTTGTAACCCAGAACTCCCCGGGCGAATTGTAAAAGGCGACTAAAGAACGGAGTGCGGCGTTTGACGTGTCGGCTCTCTTACACAGAACCGGACTGCAATAGTCTTTGTAAAAACTGAAAAAACACAGTAATTTTTGATAGAGGAGCGTGTCCCCATGCCATGTCGAAAAAATGTATCGTTATCTCCAATGGTTGAAGTATTGGCGAGAAAAGTAAATATGCGAGATGTAGATATTCTGTAGAGTGTAATGCTACATATCGGCAAGAATCGATCACGAGTAGTCTGACCGCCGCTTTTCGTTTTGTGATTCGGCATTGGCCCCCCCCCCTTTCCCTCAATTCCCAGTCCTGACTAGACAAACAGTTATAAGGATTTCCCACTGCGCTGAGAGCGTCCTCCTCGTAGAATTGACTTTGCTGTCTACTTGACTCCGCGAGGAAGAATGATTTCCTTCTCCACTGGAATATGAAGAAATGGAAAGCATACATGGGCATGCGGGTAGTCCTGGGGGCATTTGGGGCATAATACTGACAAATATCATCAAAACAAACAAAGCAGTTTTTGGGTCTCAAAGTGAATTAGTGTTATTAGCAAGCGTTTACGTCTGTGTCTAAAAGTGTGGTTCTGCCAAAAACAACAAAAATTACAACCAGTCAAATTTATGATTTCTTGCCTAACTTCGCCTACAATGCAACATTTTTGACAAAAAACATATAGGCTATACTTTGCGATATAACAGGGAGAGGGGGAATATATGTGGGAAGTCACGTTTATTCGACTTTTGCTTACAGAGATAAATAATAAAAACAATAATATCAATAACGATAGCAGTTTGACCTCCCCTAAAAACCCTGCAGCCGCCCCTGCAGAGCCGGCGCTTTAGTGTATCCCCCCACTGGAAAACTGTCGAACATTTGACATTTTTTGGCCCCCCCCAAGGTACCTTTTTTCATTCGCCAATCACAATTTTTTCCTCCCGTGCTAAGCTCGCGAGAGGGGGTACTCCCCGAAGTTTTCCAAAAAACTTCTAAACGAACCGAAATCAACAGGCCCCAGCTACTGTGACTGACCCACCCTGAAGATCATGACGAAAAGCCATAACAAGACTTATTTTTTTGCCAAATTACCAGGTCAAAATAAATGCCCTTTGATTTCTCCCAGTGGGCCCCTCCAGAGCCGTGTCCTCCCCACCCCCTCGGCTGGGGGCGCGGGGACCTTGGGCCATCCCCGCGCCCCTTCTACGACTGCTGCGACCCTTCTCGCTGCTGCCCTCCCTGACTCATCGTCATGACCTCGGCCACTGAAACCATTCCCTGGATACAGCGCGCGCGCCGCGCTGTGAATATGCGTCCATAGTCCTGCCTGAACTGCGTGTTCATCACGCCATAAATCATCGGGTTGAGACAAGCGTGGAGGTAGAGCAGCCACGCGGCCAGCTTGTGCAGCCACTCCGGATACCTGTCGACAAAAAACGTTGAATTTGACGTCCGTTTCACAGTCCGAGGTCGTCATTGGGGACGTGACGGTCGAATTTAGATCACCTTGCCAAAGGGCCACGCACAGACCGTTCCCTCCTCGTTCGAATAGTCCTTTACGAATCGTCAGGGGAGCTCTAGAGGCTTCAAGCCAATTCCTCATTCCTCGGATTGCAGGTAGTAGATTTCAAGGGAGTGGATATCATACAAACATGGACGGCTGTCAACAATAATCGTTGTTCATTTCGCAGCCATTTTTAACAATCATTGTTCATTTCAAAGCCATCCTTAATAGTCCTTTTAATTTCTAGAACATTCCTACCGATCATTCATTATTTTGGAGCCATTCTAAACTTAACACGCACACCGCTCTTACACCCCACAGCCCTTATGAGGGGGGGGTGTACAAACTCTGATTTTGAGGGGGTGTGCCTCTAAAACTGGGGGAGTGCACGGAGGATAGTTGGGGGGGGGGGGGGTGTAGATAAAGCCCTGCCTGTCGAGCTCGGAGTCGACGATGTTGACGACGAGGTAGGGCCCGAAGCATCCGACGAAGCCGGCGCAGATGGCGACCATCATCCTCGTGAGCGCCAGCTCGCGGGTCCGGCTCGCCGAGTTGGTGCGCGTCATGGAGGGCTTGGCGTCGTCCGGGACGGTCACTTCGGGAACGTCGTCACTGGCGAGGAAAATATCCAGAGCGATGGGTTTAGATGCGCTGGAGGCTGGAGGAACTGGGCTGAAAGTTAGCTTGGCGTGCTCTGCAACCATTGGATTATGCATCGAGGTTTTTGGTTCACCGGACGTATGAGAAGAAGAGTGATTTACAAGCGGCACTGCGAGCATGTGTGCGCCACTTTCGAGCAAGATTTGTGGCTTGATTGAGCTTTTATGACCTCTCTCAAAGTTCAAAGGTTTAGCTATTCCTTTGATCTCATCTAGCTCCAGTTCTTCATCATACAATTTGTGGCAGCAACGTCTCCGTTCAAACTCGTCTTCCACCAAATCTTCAAGTCCTTTGGTGTGTTTCTTGACTTTCAACGCCTCGCTACACGGAACAGAATGATCGTCAAATGGTCTTTCTTTTCCAATTGCCATCGCCTTTGTTTGGATTGCAGAACTTTCGATGAGATGGGGTAAGAACAATCGGCCAGCTGATATTTCACATTTTCTATCTACGCATACTCCATTAGCAATTTCCCTTTCCATTGTGTCTATAATTATAGCCTCAGTTGTCACATTCATATCTTTGCTTTCTTCCAAATCATCCGCGAGCTCTTCTTTGCTGATCTTTTCTTCTGACATCGCATCATCAAGGTCATCTATGCCAGTACTGGGCGTTCGATTACCCAATCCGTCCTTTATCGATTCGTCCCAATCAACGTTCGGCTCGTAAACCGAAAATTCAGATTCTCGTACGCCCAAATCGGCAGCCGCTGTCATTGAACCCTCGTTTATCGCTGACAACGATCCGAGATCATTCACGCCGCCGGCCACAGAAGCCACTATCGAAGACACACCTACGGCGCACACCGGGACACCGCTGGGCGACGGCCGATGGTACCTGGACGCAGCGGCTCGGCGTCGGCTCCTCGAAACGAAGTAGAAAAGTCTGGCGTAGAGCGCCAGCGTGACGCTCAACGGCATTGCCAGCCCCACTATTAGAATCACCGTCTCATATGGAGTGTGGGTGTAGCGGGAGTAGCTGCACGCTCCCGTTAGGTGATTGTAGCGAATCTCGCTGATTTTCCCCACGCCCGGGATGGTGGGAACCATGACGAGGACGGCAGCGAGCCAGAAGGTGGCGCTGACGGTGACGTTGAACCGGACGGTGAAGAGGCGTCGAAGGACGACAAGGTGGTGGCGGCTGGCGGCGATGGCTGCCATGGTATAGGTAGTGGTGAGGAGGCAGATGCCGCCCATGACGCCCCACGAGCTGCACCACGCGTCGCCGAGGGTGTTTCTGGAACATACATAGCCTACACGCATATATACCCTGCGAGCTGTGGGTGAATTTCGCTAAGATTGAAGTGCTCGAAATCGCGCGCTTGATATGTTAACCTAATTGCCAGTGTTTAATGGAATTAATGAATTGAATATCGGATTACTGGCCAACCAAAAGAGATTGGTAGGAATGAGATTGGCAGCGATGATTTCAAGGAGCGTGCGTAGTAACTAAGATCAATACAGTCCGGTTCAGTGCATCGGGGTCTAGCAAAGAATGGCTGTCCCTTCTTTAGTCGCCCAGCTCTAAAGGCAATAGCCGTGGAGCTCTTCTGACTAAAACTAGACTGAAGGCTGCGTGGAAGAGATGCGAACGCGGTCATATTTCGTATTGTTGTTTCGACGCGATTGACTTTGTCAAAATCTTTTGTGAATTCTATAAAATAATGGAGATTTCCAGCTCGCAATCAACACGCTATTTATCAAAATACGCTGCGCACAGTTTATCCGATTCAACTTGTATTCAATGATAGACATCGTTTGACATTTGATGACATGCAGGCGTGTTAAAGATATCATCGCTATACAAATTACGGTAAATGTGGACCTTCTCTCACTAGCTTATGAATAATTGACTGTGGATAACAGTCTAAAGTTCATTCACTGGCAGTTCTAGCACCTCCACCCATCCTATCACAAATGCTTAATTTATCAGTTGTCACTTTAAAATATGATGAGGTCGCCACCACCTACTTGCTAGAGACGAGGTTGGGCACGAGGCCAGGGAGGATGGCTCCGAAGCAGATGTCCGCCAGGGCGAGGTTGAGGATAAAGACATTGACGGCCGTCCTCAGACGCTTCAGCCTGACGAAGGCGACGAGCACGAGCGCGTTTCCGCCCAGACTGAGCGCGCTGATCACGCACGTCACGAACACGTCCGTCACGCACAACGCGCTGTCACGACACCATCCCGTCACGTTGTTCTTTAGCGACGGTGATGAAGAGTTTGAAGACAGCGAGATATTGTCGCATGTAGACATCTCAGCGAAGTGGAATGTTAGGCACTATGCTATTGGAAAGTAAATTCAGGCTAACACGCTGCAGTAATTGACATCCGTTTCGAGTCATTGTCTTGGAGTGATTAACTTCGTCAAAGGCCTCTCTGAATTCCACAACAACAATGCAGATTTAAGCTCATTGCGTACGCATACATTCCGCTGTTTGTCGATAAGCGTAAGGACGACGTGACTCATTTATCTACTGTTTGACGAAGTCAATGCCGATCGACGTTAATACGTCCATAAGAGGCCTTCGCAATTTTCCCATTATTTGTGAAAAACTTAAGCCTAGTAATTGCAAAGCTTAAGGTTAGGCCTAAATGTACTTTCTAAGGGCTGGTTCCTCCAACACGGATTAAATGGTGGTTCAGGAGTTAGCCTATGCAAAAAGGTAGGTTAAATCTTGAACCGACATTAAATCTGTGTTGGAGAAACCAGCCCTAAGAGACTTGGTGACGGGACACGGTGCATAGTCACATACATTATACATATACATTTATTATATATACACCATGTCATACGCCATGTTAGAGCCACTGGGGCTTTTGTCTCCATTTTCAAGCAGATTGTATTTTATATATTGTATTGATGTTTTCATTTTTTGTGCTCTGTGCTTTAAATAAAATTGCATACACATACACCTGTATTTATATGTATATAAATTGCTAAGTGACATTTGCTGCAGAATTTATCGGCGCGATGCTTTAAAACTGCTCGTGTAGCATAAATAAATAAGCAGCGTAACTCGCTGTTTCAGCTGTTAAACTCCACTCGGTCTGCTCCTGTCCCTCGACATTTATCTAAAAGTCTTCTCGCATTCTGCTGCTGCATCCCTAGGCCCTCGAAGCAGTGACGCAGAGACATGTCGCCGTGTCCTCATCGCTGTCGTCAATGACAAATGGCACGCTCTCTCAAGACTGTCAAATTACCCCGCGCCCGGTGTCAAGGCGCGTCCTCGCGTTATACATTCATTGAGAATGGATTTCAACCGGGACTCGGTTTGTTCAGGCAGTTGTTGTGCGAATGTCGCAGCCGTGAAATGCCAGATAGAATGGGCACAGCGTTTTATTTTCCAGAGGGTGCGTGCGTTTTCTAGACCCGCGTAGCCTGCAACAAACAATATGTGTACACTATAAGCATTGACTTTTTCTATTCCACATACATGCAGCATAAGGTGCACAACTTTGAGCGTCACAAGTCACAGCTGCTAGAACGAGGAGACACTTTTTCACATTTATTACTTCAGAACAAGATACAAGCACATACATAAATAGCAAATGAAGTAACGAGATCAAGCAACAAGAGATAAAATATCCCCGAGAAGGCTTGCGCCTTTACCTAACCCCCACAAATCAGTTACAATTCCACATCAAGTAGTTGTGTATAAACTCCTAAGTCAACCGGACAGGAATAACATACAAATGAACACTTCAAAGAAACCAATGTGAAGAAAAAAATCATATTTCTAGTTGACAGACGTCAAATTAGTCAAACATGAATACAGTGCTTAATAAACAGACAAACTTAACAGACAAACTTAACAGACAAACTTAACAGACAAACTTAACAGACAAACTTACAAACTTACAAACTTACAAACTTACAGACAAGTTGACAGCAACGGGTACACAGTACACAACATCATTGTGATGCATTAGATGCTCCGCTACCAGCTCTCCATCGAATACAATGTCAATGCTTATTTTGCAAATGATGTGCGAAAACTTAAGCCCAAAGTGCTTTCTTATCACAAATAGTACCAAAATGTTATTTTAGCGCAACAAATTGGCGCTTTTAAAAATAGAGCAACGAGCATCGCTGGCGAGAAGTGTAAGTGGTAGCCTGAGGGTCGCGTGAGGCCGGTGAGTACATTGCGTTTCAATAAAACTGAAAAAATATATATTTATATTAAAATATAAGCCTGCCGCATTCACCTATTAGATATTGATACAGTGCAATGGCCACAGCTGCACGTGTTTTGCAGATAACGATCGCATCAACACACAAACCAGATGAGACTCGATACCGGTATATAGAGGATCCTATTAATAGTGTCCATCTGCAACGGATTCTTATATTTTAACGGACGGGGGCCAAGTAAATGTAGGCCTATAGGCATCAGTGGCGTAGCGAGGGGGGGGCATGGGGGCAGCCGCCCCGGGCGCCACTGAATTAGTTATATTATATATAAACTCGTCATTGTTTAAACTTTTAGCACGGTAGAGAAAAAAAGAAAGTTGATTCAGATAATAAATTGATTGTTAGGGGCAAAAAATAGATTTTTCGAGGGGGGGAGGGCCCAAAGTACCCAATAGCGCCGGCCCTGCAAAGGGGCCTTTGGCCCCCTTAATCCGCCCCCCCCATGGATCTCGCAGATATTGCGAGGCAGATAACGCATCAAGTACTCTTCAGATTTGACGCTATCTCGCTTCTCGACCGCGAGATTAATGGATGACCGGTCTAATCTAGTCCAGGAGCAGGTACCGACAGGTACCGATGGCTATTTGTTATTGTTCTTTGACGCGTCGCCTTCCCGATACGATCAAGCTTGCCTTGCACCACACGGTGACCACAGTGACCACACTGGCGAATCTGAGGGGTGTCGGGGGTGGGGGGAGCAGTATAGCCTCCCCCGTTACCTGTGCCATTGCAGAAAGCTGAATTTTGAACGCCATCGCGACAATAAATAACGATAACAATATAATGATAATAATATAATGATAATAATATAATGAAAATAATATAATGAAAATAATATAATGATAATAGTAGAATGATAATAATAGAATGATAATAGTAGAATGATAATAATAGAATGATAATAATAGAATGATAATGATATAATGATTATAATATAATGATAATAATATAATGATAATAATATAAT
>JAQIWG010009782.1:0-10400 GCA_034695025.1 Chamaedrilus cognettii
TGCTTGACCTAGTTGCTCCATTTTTGTTCTATGTTGCATTTGTAATTTGTATTGTGTTCTTGAAGCAATAAAGTGGGGGAAAAAAAAAGAAAAAAAAAGTTAAAATCACAAAAAATCGTTAAAGGTGTAATCCAGCTGCTCAAAAACGCGTTTTTTTGGCGTTTTATGCTTTTATTTTCATTCGAAACAGCGACACGCACAGAAAATGAATTCCACAAGGTACAAAATATAGTTGCGGTAATCCCAACATCACCTTAATTAAATATGTGCAGCGGTTAGAGAATTCTTAAATATAACACATGTGTGCTAAACATAACTCTTAAGTTAACTGCAAGAAGTACAATGGCTGCTGATAACGAAGCATTTTCACCGTAATGCCATTTAGCTCGTTACACCGCGTCAACATCAGGCCCTAATCGTCCGCAGGCGCTACGATGGTTTTGAAAGAGAAATCTGTATAACGAAAAGAACAGAAGGCTTTCAAATACTTATGGCTGCAGTGGATAACCTATGAAGGGAATCAATTAGCCTGATAGCAAATAATCAGACGGGAAATTATTAGACTGGAGGCACTATCACGGAGAGCAGAAGAAACAAGGGAAACTTTGGTGAAGCGGCAAATGAAAAGAGAAAGGCTTGAATAATGAAGTTATGACGAAAGAAGGGTCAATAAAGGAATCCGAAGGTGGAGGGGGGGGGGGAGGAGACAAGGAGCTTAGAGCCATAAGCCATAATGAAAACCAAGCAAAAGAGAAACGTATAGCGCATCACAGTTGATAAATTAATTCGATCATGAAATAATGCATCTTTATGATACTGTGTACTCTACACAGGAGCGGCGCCAGGAATTAATTTGTTTGTGGGGGGGGGGGGGAGGGGTCAAAGCAGGCACAAAGCAAAAACTGGGTGGGCTAGTTTAAAAGGAGGCTTGATCTACAAGGCATTTTCCCTCTCCGAACAGAAGCCACGAGCGAGGGGCGGGGGTGCTCACAGAAACTTTTGACCTTCTGATGCTACACTCAAGGAATTTTTCCTCCAATGCAGGCTCAAAAAGTGGAGGGGCTAACTCTGAGAGTTGAGGGGGGGGGGATTAACTTCCTTACAACAGGTTTTAAAAATCATAGCAGGGGTGACTTAAAAGAGGAGGCACCTAAAAAAGTGAGGAGACTAGTTGGGGGCTAACTTTCTGCCATCTCTAATTACATATCACACGTTCATAACAGAGGGCTAGCTTATAGTGAGTTCGGTTCAATTAATCAATCAATATCGGACAACTTATATAGCGCCGTAACATGACTTAAGTCATCACCTCGTAGACCCCCGTGTCATCGTCCGCGTAGAGGTCCCCCGTCTCTCCCCCCCACGTCCCGTCCCTCTCCCGTCCTGCCGGCCTGGAGGCATCCCCGAGGTCCGGAACGGGAAGGCCCCTCAGCGCCTTGGCCAGCACCTCGTCCTCACCGTCTCGTGCTGCGTCGTCGTCGTCGTCGTCGATGGAACGTGGCGATGAGAACATCGCATTCTGTGATAGAATGAAAAGTATGATTGTAGCGTGTGAATATAGCTGTTTGAATAGCCGTTTGAATGTTGTGCGAATAGCTGTTTTAAACAAAAAAATTAATAACATATTTATTAGCTCAGCCATAGGGTTACAGAGTGCGACATAAAAAATGTTCCCTAGCACAATAGCGATAACTTGGCCGAAGTATAATATTTTTACTCAACTTATTCGGGTTAGTAGCCTATAGAACTCCACACTATTAAATAGTGTCGAGACTCTAAACACATCTTGTTTAGAGTCCTTAGATGACAGTACAGTGATCAATGAATAGAATAGCATATACATGTAGGCCTATAGGTCCTAAAAAAGGAAGAATACGCAATAATCTCATAGTAAACAATGACATCCGACATGACGTCACTGCAATCATGAAATCTGATGAATCTGCATTCGTGTATTTGAGAGGATAATCCAGAAAGAATTCACAATAATCTTAGAGTTACAATTTAAACATTAACCCAAAACAATCTGCCTCGGCCCTTGCAGCCATTCCCGAGAATTCGACCATGCTAACGATTCTCAGAGCGACAGCCACAGGATAGCCCTCTAAGACATGTATGAAGGATTTCAACTCTGGCTCACTTTTTGTGATTTTCTTTCAATTCGCACCTTGATTATGCGTCGCCAATGTGAAGTGCTCCACGTATGAAGCTTTATCAGCATCATTGATCGATCGATTGATTGATTTTATTTCAGTAACAGCATAATAAAAACACAGATCAAATTTAAGCAAAAAAGTAAATGACCAAAATAGCGACTCAAAGGGCTGGTTTCTCCAACACGGATTTAATGGTGATTCAGGATTTAACCTACCTTTTTGCACAGGCTAAATCCTGAACCACCATTAAATCCGTGTTGGAGAAACCAGCCCTAAGACGACTCCGACGTTCTAGTGCATTTAATGAACAGCTATGCTAAAAATGTACAATTCCAAGGCACCTTCAAATCAGCAATTTCACAATCTCTACGCTTTAAACATTTTGAAATGAAATCACTTTAGGCTGATCTCTTTTAAAATCAATCGCAAATGAAAATCATTGTATATCATTAGGCATTTCTCAGGCGACACTACGTTTCAATGTTTGCCGAAATGAAAAGAAAATATGCAAAATACCTAAATTAAAATGCTGTTGGCATTACGAATATCTTTTAATTCACTCAAAATAGCAGAGAGAACACACATACATTACATTAAATTACGTTCTACAATGCTCATTGTACCCGGCACAAACAATATCGATCAATGCAAGTCTTAAATTACAATTGCGTTCATAATGGGCCCGTTGATCGATATTAACGGTAAATTAAAAACATTAGTACAATATCTCTTCATAATTGAAACCAACATCAATATACAACTAAAACAGTTCAAATATGAGATCTAAAATGCTATTAAAATCCTGTTAAACAGTTTGCTCTGCTTATTTACTCTGCACAAGAAATATGGTTATGTTATGGTGAAAAAGCGTGTAGACATGACAGCGACGCAAAAAATTGTCTGTACATGGCATGGCTAAAACGGCAGCTCCTTAGAGGAAACTGAGTGACATAGAGCAGCGCAGTGAGTTAAGTTCAAATCGGGTAGTCGCCCGTCTTGGCCCTCCCCCGAGGCGGCCCTATACCTGACTCTCCCTCTCCCCACTCCATCGACCATCGGCGAGCGTTCCACCGCGATAAATTAAATGACGAAATCTTATTTAAATATATCATATTGCCTATTATCTATGATCTAGCCTATTATTGATAGGTTAGATCTCTCTCTTAACACTAGGCCTATTTATCATCTCCTGCCTTGCTGTTTATACAAATCTATATAAACTCCGTTCTCAACACTATTCATCATCTCCTGCTGCGCAGTTTATCCAAATCAATATTCGTAAGCGACAATTCTCACTGATATAAATGATAGCTTTCCAGCAGCTTGTTGGAACCGTCCGCGCAATGAGTCGAATACGGGCGCGTGAAGCCACGCGTCGGTGAGCACTGAACAGCCCTGTAGCGTGACATTTCTCAACGGGGGGAACGGGGGGGGGGGGGGGGCAGGTGGGGGTCAAGATTTTTAGCTCCAGTTGTTTCACCTTGGGGGCTGAGGGAGGTGCTGACAGAGACTTTTTCGTGTCAAAAAATGCACTTTTTCAAAACCTAACTGCTCTTGTTTAGTTCAAGACCCTATACCTTCGCATGACGGTACGAATAAAATAGGTCCTACTTTCTCTATCTTCCACGAGAAATAGAGCACACCCACCCTGCAGATGCACGGGGCAAGTATTTAATTTCCAGGGAGCAGACGAGTGTCGATGAGCAGTGGCGCAACAACAATGTTTCGATAAAGGGTCGGCACAATTTTACATGCAAAGAGGCCCATTTGTGCTCACACCTCGTATGCCCTTCAAATTTGAGCAAGACATGTACATGTATTTCGCGAGAAGAGCAATGGAAAACTAAATTGGTGTTTCGTCAAACTCGGAAGACCAATGGTCGAAGACGTTGGTGCAGCTTTTCATGATTATTTAAGGAGAATCCGAAATTAAGGGGACCAAAACATTTTGGGTAGCGGCCGGGGACGACGATGATCAAAGTAGTTTTGAGGAAGGGCGAAAAAGTTTTAGAGTGGACCACCGACCCCCCCGCCCGCGCCCCCTGTCCCGAAATGGCGCGCCACTGGATTGAAGGGGGAGCGCGCCAACCCTGTTGCCCCTCGTGGCAATCAGCCGCGTATAGCATGACCATTCTCCGCGGGGGGTGGGCAAGAATTTTAGCAGGGGGCAGACATTTTAGCACTATGCCCACTCCATAACACTTCTTGCACTTTTCCCCTCGAATCAAACTCACGAGCGGGGAGGGGGGGAGGGGCGGGGGGTCCTGACAGAAATTTTCCACGTCATTCTTAACACGTGATCACAATTATTCCAAGCAAGTAGAGGGGGCACGACAATATTAGACAGAGAGCGGGGGGGGGGCGGTCAAAATGTTTCAGATCGTCAAAGCAGGGGGGGCAAAAAGGCACAAAAATTTACACAGTGAGCAGCAGGGGCAAACAGTATAGGCCAATGTTAACTTTTCTGAAACAGGGGGGGCCGAGAACCCCAGCAGGGGGAGCCGAGAACCCCAGCAGGGGGAGCAATGCCCCACCTGCCCCCCCCTCCTCTCCACGCTACGCCCCTGGTGGCACTGCGAATGCGATCCGCCCACACAATCGATCAACCGCCCTGCGGAGCGGGACTGATCCAGTCCCCTTAAGTCGGAATAAAGTCGGCGACCCGAGACTTCATGCGAACTGACCCGGAACTTTCACTTACGGACCAATCCCCGTGGAGCGATTTGCCGGATGGGTTCTAGGGCGGGCGGCACGCAGTTTTCACTCAATAACAAATATGCATATTATATGCCGTTGTCCTTTTTTTTAAAAGTGTTTTTCCCCGAGGAATATGTAGACTAATATGCAGTAACCTATCCAGCTTGACTTGTTTGTTGCTTAACGGCACAGCAGCACGCCTATCTTAGCGCCATACAAGAGAGCAATCTAAAAATTGCTTACACGTGCCACGCAAGTCTTGATTGAAATTGAATCAAAAAGACGCAGATAGAAAGATTATCCTTGCATAGAAATGGAATATTTAGAAATAGAAGGACATGAAACCTAAAACCTTGGACATTAATCAGGCTGTACATGTAAATAGTCCAAAACTTCAAAAAAGGATTGTCATTATAAAAGCTCCTTCAGGGGGCCGACGTCAGAGTACAATCATGCGCCGTACGTCTGTCGAGTCCAAGGAAACTGTTTTCAAACTCTCTATCAAACTCTCAAACCTCTGCTTTCAAACGAAAGCAAAGTGCGTATGATCAATTCACGCGCGGTGGAGGGCATGATGCAACCTCATCTCTGCGTTTGAGAATTCCTTTGAACTTTCTTTGTGTCTCCTGTGAATATTTTATGTTAATTTACCACATTTACCATATTTTATGTTAATTGATGTACCGACCGGTGTCATGTATGTTAGCAATCACGCGCACAGATTATTGGCGTTATTTTGAGATTAAATTCTGAATCAAAACTAAAAATTAAAGTAATCGATCTGATGGCTATCTCTGGACGCAACCTCGACAACTACTAAACAATTACAAATTTAAAGAAGACTTTGAAAACCTAAATTTTTACAAGAAGGCTTAGTTGCAGTAGCCTCGGTAAATTAGACTAAGGAGTAAAGAGGCGAAGCAGACCTGTTGAGAAGAGGCGATTTCCAGGCAGCAAAGCGTCAGAATCAGCAACATGCACACCATGTTCAACTTCCTTTCAGTCATTGCAGGCCGATTCTTAAAAACCAAATTCTTTGAGGGACACTTTTATATTGGTTCGAAATCCTGTACATTAGTATCTATTTGGCTATTGAAATTAGCAGAAGCTGATCTTGGACGGCTTGCCAGAGAGGGCTGCAGTGATTTTGCCAGACCCCCCCCGCCCCCCAATGGGTGTAACCCTCAAAGTACGAATGGACACCCCCCAAACCCCACCCAAAACCCCAAGGCGTTTTAGGCATGCCTCCTTTCGATCAAACACCCGCCCCAATATATTGAAACACCATCCAACACCCAAAATCCTGCGAAAATTAACAACTGGAGGGGCGGGAGGAGGAGGGAGGAGGGGGGAAGTACTCTAATTTCCAACTGCAGCCCGCGTGAAACTCACAATAAATGATGCGAAGGATGGCGACGGAATCCTTCTGAGATCAAATTTCTGCCGTTGGGGGCTGTTCACATATTATATAACGCATGAGGGTAGGTATAGATGGGCAGAGATTTAGTTATAACCCGTTATAAGGGGTGGGTGGGTGGGTGGGTAGGGGATAAGATATGCTATATGTCATTTGCAAAAAATTGACTTAAATTTTTCGAGAATCCCTTGAAAAAAATTGTTGAAAAATTGAATTTAAAAATAATTTTTATCTCTGGGGTTGGTACTTCAGCAAATTGTTACATAACATTGTGGGGGTGGTCTGGCCCGGCGCTACAATGCGTTATAGCTTGTTATAGCTATAAGTGGCGGGAGTGGGTAGGGTTAAAACCTTGTCACCGACACAGAAACATAGTTTTCTGCAACTCTGTTTAACCTAAGGGTTGCCAAACTCAAACAAACTATGGCGTTCATTACTTACTACAGTGATCGATCTCTTTCCATTTCAAAATAGTTATGTCAAATAAAAAGCATTGCTTCTCTCGTTTGATACGCGGGCAGGGGAATTAAACGGCCGCCATCCTAAATCGTCACTGCATGGTATTTAAAAGCAATATAGTAATCATCACAATAATACAAATGTCGAGTTAAACGTCGTGTCTGCGTCCGAAGTCGTCATCGCGGACGTGGCAAAAACGAATTTAGACCACCGCGCCAAAAGCTGCACGAAGTGATCTTCATAATTTGCACACAACGCTTCGTGTTCCGAAGTGATAAGGGCCACGACCGTGTGGGGGACCACGAAGCAAAACGTGGAGTTTTGCTTCGTGGTGGATAGAATTGCTTAGCGAAAGCTGATTCCTAGGCTCAGCAGCGATAATAACTCACGGATACAATCCTTAACGGTGACAGAGTTTATCTAACGAAACAATTGGGATCTCGGCGGTATATGTCAATATTTTTTGTTTTCTCTCGTTATCGCATTATTTTTATTCGTTGTTTGATGCATTTGCCAACTTGGATCAAATACGGTAACGCCTCGAAAAAGACCAATTGAGTACGGAAAAACACATTTTTGCGAATTTAGCGTATGTCGCCTACTTGTTAAGTGCAAAATATATGGACATGTATGCAGCTTATGATAGCTGCATACACGATCTACGGCTGCGGTGACGCAGCGAGTCCCTTCAAGCAGGCCTACGATTCAAAATACACTAATATTGGTATTCACCGTTGCGAGTTAACCTCGCAATGGTGGGTACGGATATAACTGTAGATCAATCTCACCCCTCTTACCAATATCTAACGACCAATTACAGCTGCAGTTCTCTTACTAAGCTATTTCATCCGACAGAAATCGGCCGCAAGGAATTCACATTATAGTAAATTCCAGCAATGTGTAGTAACTGCGTGTACGCGCAACAGGCGCTGCGCTGCAATTCTTTCTTGCGACAGCCTGACGCACAAGTTGCAGCAACTGCAGCAATGCTCATGAGTTGCAGCAGTAGCCGTGAATCGTCCATTGTCGTGGAAAATTGGGCCTACGTCCATTTTCGAAATATGGATCTCTACGGCGTGCGCCGATAGACGTACGGCGTATAGTTTTGTTTATCTTAGGGTTGAGTGGTATCACTGACATTTATTCTTGTCTGGCTAGACATGATTGATTAACAGAGTTATCTAAGCCAGAAGAGCATTCTCGAACATTTTCATTTAGGCGGACCACAACCGTGGCAGATCGGAATCTGGAATCCGAAAGAACAAAGTTTGACTGAGGAATGCGACGGTGCGATTGGCCTTGACACTAGATTCTGTGATTGCCCATCCGCATCAGCGTTAATTTAGAAGAATAATTAACGTTATATTACAAAGCCACCATAGACCTGCGACAGAATGCCGCATAGGGTCACTAAGTGACCACTAGCTGAAATTGACGCGGGTGCTCTCCATCATACAATGCTGCATGCTGCATGCGCGCTGCATGCAACATGCATGCTGCATGCACGCTGCATGCAGCATGCATGTTGCATGTAGCATGCAAGCAGCATGCATGCATGCTGCATGCTCGGGGGGGGGGTCTTCATATAGAGACGGTGTAGTATGCGCACCCCCGTCGGGGGGCGTTGAAACTCCCTGGACCTCGGACTTCAAGTGGCCTATTCTCGCCACGTCGCTGACTGCCTTGATCAACAACGTCGCAAATCCTTTAATCAGCACGAGTAGCGCCTCATTAGCACATTAGCATCATCGGAATTCGATTAAGCTCTCGGCCCGAGGACATTGTTAGGCGCCGACGGTGATTCCTCCAGGAAACCACCTCGACGCGTGTTTTCGCACAGATAAGAGTGATAACGGAGACACGGCGCTTGATATAGGCTAGAGTCTGCCGGTGCAGGAGTTGCTAGGCTGCATCGTGGCCCACGGTCAATAACAACTATTCATTTATATGAATACAGCCATGGGCAAATTTCAAGGATGGCACGCTTTTAGACGCATGTATTTCAAAAGCGTAGTGAGAACGCTGAAAAGTGAGATTGCTGATGACGCTATAGGCTATAGTAATAAAGGCCTATCTCTCCTTCAACGGCGAGTTGAAATTAGGATCGGTTGGATTGGGGTGTGCTAAAAGCTTGTGGACCTATTTCGGACGCTAATATTTCGCGACGCTATCTACAATCATGTTCAACCTCATAGCAGGCTTAGCTAATAGGCCTACTAAGGATACAATGCAAGTTCGGCGGTCACGACTTCTCTATGGAGACATCGCTTTGAAATACTAGCAAGCTTAGGCCTCCTTTCCACGATGCCTATTTTGCATGCAATTTTACATGAAATTTTGTATGCAACCATGTTAAGAAAATTACAATGTACATGCAAAATGTCCGTTGTCAGGACAACTATTTCCTTTACTGGACTTCATGCACGGCTTCTTCCTTAACTGGGTTGCATGCACGGCTTGCATGAAAACCAGTTAAGGACATTTTACATTGTAATTTTATTAACATGGTTGCATGCAAAACTGCATGCAAAATATGCATCGTTGAAATGAGGCCTTGTTTGAAAAACTAGTTTTATTTCTGCCTTATTCAGAAACTAGCTTGTGAAAAACTAGAATCATGTTTTTCAAAGACCGGGCACGCCGTGTTGGGTAACTTGGGTTGCAGTACTGCAGGGCGGGAATAGCGACGCTTTCGCGATAGCTTACGAAAACAGCGTTCGTAAAGGTTCATCGTCTCGGAGATCTAACTCGCGTAAATAATATACACGCAATTCGCAAACCATTCGCTCGTCTATAATTAGAGACCTCAGGAAGTTGCGGCAAATTATTGAAAAAGTTGCGACGAAGTTGCGAAAAAAAGCGTTTTTGGGCGAAAAATCAGAAAAAACGCGAAATATACCGAAAATCGAAAAATATAAAAACGCTGAAAAAACACAAAAATGCCATTGCGTTTCTCTAGGGGCCTTAATGATCATTCAAAATAAGCTAATTTCAAAGAAGTTCTATAGGTGTGACAGAAACGACATTTTCTGCAGAAGCACGTTCAAAAATTGCAAAATATGCGATTTTATGCAGGAAATCACGAAAAATCGGAAAAAACACGAAAGTTGCGACAAATAAGAAAAAATGCGAAAAAAAACGTGAAGATGCCATCGCAACTCTCTGAGGTCTCTATCTATAATAATAGGCTACCAGGATGAAGCATTCGCCTGATAATTACACAGAATTTCGTGTAGCCTACGCTAGGAAGAGCGAGACGTAGCCTACATGAAGGTTAGCCAAGGCCAAACGTCTTATTCTAAAGCGGCGAAATCTATCGATCTGGGGCTCTGGGCCAATCTGGGGTCCAACGCGATCCAAGGGAAAATCTCACTTTAACTAAAACTTGCATCGGATGACAATCTATCAAAATTCAATCGAAAATATTTTTCAGGCCAAATAAATATTGTGATAGCGGCTCATGCACACTATAGCCTAGCTAGTACGGCCTAGCTAGTACGGCCTAGCTAGTACGGCCTAGCTCGTACGGCCTAGCTCGTACGGCCTAGCTAGTACGGCATAGCTAGTACGGCCTAGCTAATACGGCCTAGCTAGTACGGCCTAGCTAGTACGGCCTAGCTAGTACGGCCTAGCTAGTACGGCCTAGCTAGTACGGCCTAGCTAGTACGGCC
>JAQIWG010009783.1:0-10400 GCA_034695025.1 Chamaedrilus cognettii
CGCCGGACAACGGACCTTCACCAGCGCGTCCGAGGCTGTGTGGAACCATCTACCGGAGGACATCAGATCGGCTAAGTGCAATATACATACATACACACATACATACATTTCGCAGATTTCTTTTTTTTTCAAACGAACGTAACATAGACGAATCATATGTGGTTCATACAGGGCGGCAAGGTTTTTCACAGGATTCTTGTTTTTCTGTGGTGAAGCCTGATGGGGGGTATTTTGATACGGGCAATTGCAACTACTTCGATTCACATGACACTAGATCAGTGGACAGGGAGCGTAAGCTAGTAGACCTAAGCGAGAGTCGTGTTAGCGGGCTAGGTCTAGTTTTCTTAAAGACGTCTCGGTTCACTGGTGGGAATGTGGCGCGGTCTACCGAACTGATGAGTGTGAAGGATAATTACATGAGTGTAGGGTATCTTGATGTTGGCCATGGGAAGGAATATAAGATGTGTGATGGGTTTACAGTGATTCTGTGACTGTGTAGAGCGGGGCTATTGTCGTATGGGTTAACGATCGTATATTTTAATATACGATCATTATATATATACGAGCGTGCCTAACGTAGGATTTAATGGGTCTTAGTGGATGCTTTTTTTGTGTGTTCAACATTGCGTTAAATTATATTATAGTGCGGCTATTTTGTCATTGAAAATTGTACGCATGACTGTAAATTTTTCGATGACATTCTACTACTAGAATTGATTGATTAATACAGTTGCTGTATTTTGGTGAAGTTTGTGTATTGCTTGAAAATCTTAGCGAATGGGTGAGTGGTAGCACTGTTTTGGTTGGAAGTAGCGTCGTATATGTTGCATTAGATTCCAGCTTGTAAAAGAAGTTTATTATGTAAAAAAAAATCGGTTTGGCTGGAGTAATTATACTTAGTGTGTGGGATCAGTATAGCATAACTTTTTTGTAGGAGTAATTGGCTGGGCGAGGCGGGATTTGTCATGTGACCGGTACTATAGTCCGGAAAGTTATAACCCGAATTAGGATTAATGTATGCAGAAAGCGGATTAGGTGCATGGTTTTGCGCCTGTACTCCCGCTTTTCAAGTTTATGCACTTTAGGCAGGGGTTTTTGCCGCATGACGTCACTGTGATGTCACTGTGACGTTTCATGCTTTCTAAAAAGATGGAGATGTGACGTGCAATTATCGCGATAATCATTTCTGTCACTGCTCTTACGAGCAGGCCTGGCAGCTGCTAGCTGCCAGCTGCTGGCTGCCAGCTTGTCCTGTACATCAGGAATTCAAACTGGTGCTGCGCCGCAGTCGTTTACGCCACGTCGTCGAGTCGAGGTGTGCCTTTGGATCTTTGTTGTAAGAGTAACCTGTAACTGTGCGCACGATAGAATGTTGTAACATTACATTTTGCGTGTATTTAGAGTGAGCGTTAGATTTAGCGGTTTGTTTTATTGATCGTGTAGAAACTCGTTTTGGGATCGATCCAGAGGTATGCCTAGCAGCGGCGGTGCAGGCGGCTGTCGGGGGAGACTGCCGTAGGTTCTCGGAAGGCTTACTAGAAGCTGTGTAGCGGGTAAAAAGTTGGTAACTAATTTTGTGACTCTGCATTTGTGTAAAGACTTTGTTTATTAGTTGTAAGGCATCTTTTCTAATTTGAATGCTGTCAAGTTATTCTATAATTGTTCCGATGCGTACCTAGCTTATTCTTCTATTTCATTATTAAATATTACATATTTAATATCGGACTTCTGTTCAGTGAATATAAAGTAAAAGTGTATAAAATCCTGATTCGCAGTAAATAAGATATAGAAGGGGAATAGTACTCTGAAATCCCTTTGGGTAACGTGTTTATACGTCGGTTAGGGGCGTGACACCTACCTAATAATTGACACCATGAATCTGCTACCACATTGCCAGGGTCGGCGTAAGGTTACTCTGGCCCCCCAGAAAAGTCAATTTTGAGCCCCCAGAGATCAATATTTTAACCACTAACTTTAATTACCTTTTTTACTAAACGACCGGAAAGGGGGAGGGCTATTGCATTTTGCTATCTTATGCCCTAATGGGCCCCTTCCCCCGAAACGTCAATTTTGGGTCCACACGAAATCTCTTTTGTCACAACAAACTTTATTTATTTTTCGTGCTGAACTCAGACTCACGGCCGGAGACCGTGCTGCAACAAAGCCTAAACTTTTACAACCTTATTCTCTAGTGAGCCCCCCACAAATCATAAAAAGGCGCCAAAACAAAACTTTTCCACAAAATTACGGTATCAACTTAAATGCTTCTCCCCCCCCCCCCCCAGTGGGCCCCTCCAGAGCCGTGCACAGCCCCTCCGCCCCCGACCGGGTGTTGCGGGGTCTTAACGCCGGCACTGTCCATTCAAATAGTCTAAGCCACTATTTTGCTTCCTCCTCCAGTTCCCTTTTTGTTGCCGTGTGCAGGCGCCAACAGCTAATGTATTAGGCCTACGGGAGCAGATCTTCTAGTTTTATAGTAGTATAAATTATTCCACATTTCCTCCAATTCATCATCACTCCATTTACATTCCATCTCATCTGCTTCTCCAGTTCTTTCCTTTGATTTTCTGGCATGTTTATTTACAGGCCGAAGTAACGGAGTCTAATGTCAATAATATTGCTTGCATAACATTTGCTGGACTCGATACATTCTTTTTGCAATCTTTCTGATTCTAACCAAGAGAGTCCATATTTTTTATAATGAATAGATTTTCATTCAATTCTTTAATTATCTTAAAAAATATTTGAGAGTGATTTCTTTCAGGTTTTCCCACTGAATGCACAAAGATTTTTGGAGCAAAAATCTTTTTAAAGGTTTGATGGTGTTGTGGAAGGCTGCAAGAATTCTGCGCAGCTAAATACCTAACCACTCCCGAGGGATAATTGACCCTTTTCCCGTTTTCCCCCTCTTCACTGCTGAGGTAACTTCACTGCCGCAGCTCGATTGCAGAGCAGCTCTCTGAACATCGACAGCGCGCTGCTAGATTGGAAAAGGACGAATATGACCGGCTAGATAGGAGGAACTAATTTGAGCAATTAAGCAGTATTAGATATAATGTCGTCAGCCTTAATCGGCAGCGGCACGATCGCCCTGTACTAGATTTCCCTATAATGGTACGCAAGACTTTTAACACATTTAGTAGTCCAAATTCTATCCTCTGAACATCAGATTTCCGTCGTCATACCAACCACGTCAAGATATACATCGTTATAGTTAGCTCGCTTCGCAGCTTCATAGACCCCAGAAAATGCGACACCGCCGCTATGGGGAGCCCTGCCGAAATCATTGAAACGCCACAGCGCAAAGTCCTCGACGTCTGGAAGCCAAAAACAACGGTAGCATTGGAATTTAAACGTTTTTAATTCATCCGGAGGGTGCGCTGCCTCCTCGAGGCGATTAAACGAATTCTGTCAACGTAACGTGTTTCGTCCCTTCGTCCTTTGATTCTCGCCCAGCTATGACCCGCGATCCGTTGAGAACCGGCGAAGCGTAAAAATAAACCCGATTAACCCGACAAAAGCCCGGCCACAAACCTCGTACAAATTCTCTAGCTTATATTATAAATCAGCCGCATACAGGCACATTAATATTCATATACCTAGTTCAAGAAATTTGTAGTCGTTCAAGCTGTGGGATGCATGGCAGTCAAACAGGGACAGCTGTAAGACATTGATGGTCAGATAGTGGCAAGCTGTCGTACATTGTAAGTAGGTCCGCCGTAGGTCTATTTTAGATGTTGGCCTGTGGACGCTGCCGCGGGCATTGCCAGCGACTCTTAATACATAGGAATGTAGAAAACTCACCCCCGCTTGTTCCCGCGGAACTGTTCCCTAGCGTTTCCGGGAGGGTTGAAGTAGTCTTGCCTCATATGGGTCCCGGCGTTCCCAGAATCAGAGGCGTATTCCGGGAACCTGAACACGTCATCCCCGACACGCTTATTGGCACCGAGGTTTTCCGGGTCCATATCTGAGCTATACGCTCGCCGTCCGATTGTCACAATTTCTTACACCAGGATGCCGCCTTTTGACTTCATTGACTTCCGATGGCCTACGCTACCTAGTCCAGTTCCCTGCTCATTTCTCGGAACTTTGTTCGTCCTGTAATAGCTTTTTCGAGGTCCCTTGGTAATTTTTGTGCCAGGAGTATTATTAATGGCCTATTAATATATCTCTTTAACACTTTTAAAGTCCAGCAGCTCCTCGCTACTGTTTCTAAAACATCCTATCTTCCTAGAAGTAGCCCTTTTCTTGAACCCTTTGTTTCTATCGCGCAGACAGACTCATGGTTCAAACAAAATGCATGCAATCGATCAAATCACAAGTCGCATCAGGCAAAGTCAAATGTGAATAAGACTGATAGAAATCGCACAATCACAACACAAATGCCTGAAACAATCAAAACGCTAACCATTCCTGAATCTTACTCACAAAATTTTATCGACGCTTTCAGCCCTCGACAATTACACCTTATTTACTCAAACTTTGAATAAACTCTAAAATGCAATTAAAATGCCAATGCCGCCTTTAAAAATAGCTTACCAATGGGAGACTAGACACTATTATGTAAGAACCCGGCAGTTACATAATTGCAATCCAGCAAAACTTTTGAAATCTTGGATCTTAAAACCTATATTAAAAACAATATCTTCAGTGTTAGGGGTAGTTCCACGGCATAGTTAGTAGCGACTCAAGAGTCCGCATGCGGCAAGGTTCCGCGCACGGCAGCTGCGTTGCCGCGCTGCAGAGCGATGTCTAGCCGCTGCCGCAGGAAGCTGACGGACCGAGGGTCCTCGGTCACCATCGCCAGCCTTCCCCCCAGTTCTGCCACCAACGCCTGTGCGTCCTTTCCCTAAGCGTCCAGGGTCTCGATGGCGATGGGAAAGAAGCTGTAGCCAGTTCCCAGGCCTGCGTTCTTGAGTCGCTTTCCCGCCTCCGCCGACCGTACCGCTGACCCCGCCGCCATTAAAGTTTTGGCTAAGTGCGAGGGGGCCAGCGTGTCAGGGCACGTGAAGTCCCAGACGGCGTGTTTGCCGCGAAAACCAAGGGATGAGGGTTGCGCCGTCGGGTCTCTTGCCGTCCCCGCCAAGTAGTCCTAGCGATTAAAGTTCTGCAGGAACGTCTGCGCTTCGGAACGCCCTTGCGATGACGTCATTTGCGAGCCGGTGGGTTATGTGTCGCCCTGCGCTTGGCCGACACGCCAGACCGTGGTGTCCGTCTGCTGCCACTGGTTGACCGCAGCAGCAGGTGTGTGGCCAGATCAGCGGGGAGCCTAGCCTCAACCCAACAGCCACGCGCAGCTCGTCGTTGCCGAGCCGAAGGCCGAGCGAGCAGGCAGTGAGGGCGTGAAGCCAAGCCCCTGACCCCTCAGACTTCACTGCCAGGCGAGACGAGCGCGAGTAGCTAGCCCGGTGGCGGTCGTAATCAAGGTGTCGAACTGGTGCGCACATACCGGTTCGTCCAAATTCCGCTGTCGAAGCGCGGCGTCGCCAGTGGGCTGCGCGTCAGCTGAGGAGCCGCAGAGGTACTGCCAGCGGAGGAGTGCGGCCTCGCGGGATGGATTTAGGGAGTGGGTCATAGCGATTGGGAGGACGCGGCATGCCAGGGCTTCTGCGACGGCGAGCGAAGAGAGAAAGCTGCTGGGGCGAGTCGTGTTGCGCTTCTCAGCCCCAGCCCTCTCCATCGCACCGGAAGCTGCGCCTGTTCCCGTCTCGCGTCGTTTGCCTCAAGTTTGGCGCAAGTCGCTAGCGCTTGCATCACAGTGTCCTCGAACTTGTTTGTAATTGTAAACGTGAAGCAAGGTGCGGATCGGAGAATATAGTGTAGGCGTGGTATTAAGAGTGAGTTGCGCAGGATGTAGAGGGCTTCGTGCGCGGGCATGAGTGCGAGGCGGACTAGGGCTCGCTCCAGCGCAGCGCATTTGTCGTTGAGGGCTCCGTCGACTCCGTCGTCATGTAGGCGGGCCCTCAGCAGAGACGCCTCTTCCGCTGCTTTGTCAATGAACCACAGTCCTGACGATGACCATCGTCTGCGGGCACTGGCCGACAAGCCGACTACCTCATATTTGGCTCAAACTTTCTCTAATTCTAATTCAATACACTACTACTACTACACGGCAACCACGCGCTATCCTCCAGTGTCCTCCCTCTTCTCAGCCACGCGGTCCTCTGTCCTTGACTAGGCTATGTCTAGACAGTCCTGACGTCAACGGCTCTAACTGCCTATGTGGCGCCTTTTCATTGGCTGCCGGTTACATAAGTTACTAAATAAAAACTGCCGAAAGAGGTAAGAGGGGAAAGCGGACAACGGACAAAATGGGGGTGGAGCAGTGTTACCAATGGCAGGCTATGCATCCGCGCTACAGAAACAGTCCTGTAGGTATACAACTGATGAAATGACACTTGAATTAAAATTACTGTTAAATCTAATGCGTTGTTCTGAGCTAGTTCCGCTAAAAGAGTGATTTCATAGACTAAGAAGCACTTTGCAATATCACACTGAAGAAGGAATTGAGACAGCCAATGCTTCTCGTAATTTAATATTATTTTCAACTTTCCCAATCGATTTGCTGGCTATTTTCCCAATCAATAGAAATGTATGTCGTCATTCAGAATCCGATCTGTTCGAGGAACTGGTCTACATGTAGGCCTAGGCATATTCCTTCTGTTGTAGCCTATCGCTGATGTTTCAGCTCTCGATGCATCTGTGTGATGGCGCACGTCTCGCAGCACCACATGCACATAATATCCTCGCAGATCGACCCCTGAAATATAAAAAGCGTTTAATAACATGCGCGATAGTTTCGTTTCATTTCTGCAAATGACAATTTTTGGGCTGTTTATGTGGAAAGGTTTAGCCTACACACACTCAGGTTTTTTAACTTAGATACACAAAATCCTAAGCCAAACTCTAACGCTTGGTCTGGGTTAGGCCTAGGAATCTAACGCAGCCCCAGCGCTAACTTGCCAACCCTGCTGCAGCAATTACCAAAATGTAATAATCACTTGTCATGTGTACACTGTACACAGTGTACAGGCTATAATACCCAGCGTTCATTATAACTCGGATGAAATTGGCGTAGCGCTAGGCCTAGGCTTTCTTCTTTAGAAAGCGTTGTCGTCCTACGCCTCAGTCGTTCAAAATAGGAGTAGTCCACACTAGTCAGTTATATTCCAGAACTCTTAATTAATGGCTAGAATCATGGGCTGTATACAAATTATATACAGCTCACACGATGCGTCTAGCAAGCTGCATTCTATCGTTACTTGTTTTTCACGTCCTCACCTTGATGCCGTACTTGGTCCTCAGTTTGGTTCTCATCGCCATCGTGAACATGTTGACGGGACAGCCCGGGATGTAAAGTATCACTCGAAAACAGCCGCCGCAGCATAACGCGGCATACGGGCTTTCTTCCATCTCCGTTGCCAGTGTACACATGTAGCTGGGGTAACAGCAATACGCGCAAAAGCCTGCAATACGCACCAGGTAAACGGCTCGAGATTTCGTTATGTTTGGACACAGAAATATTTTTTAAGTGTAAGCTTAATTTAGAATGCGTTAGATGCGGAATCGCAAAACTGTGATCCGTGGGGTTTGAATCAAGGGCCTAACTTCTCAAGGCTTTCGTAAACCGGTGTCCTAGGGCAGGGGTTCTCAGCTTTTTCTGTTACGGGGAACACTTAACTTATCAGGTTGGAGAACACCAATTCAAAATGCGCTCCACGGGGGCATAGAGTGTTTGAAAACGATTAGTGCTTGAACGGCTCAAAAATCATCCTTCAGGGCTGTCCATAAAGTACTTTGAAGAAAGGAGAGAGGAAGAAAGGGGGAATCGACAAACTGATAAAATTAGTTACAGATAGGAACGGGGTATTTACATGAGCAAGGTACTCTAAATTTTGATGGTGGGAAACAAAGAGGTCTTTTTGCGAACAAAAGAAGCGAGAATTTTTGTCCGATTGGCAAAGAAAAAGATGGTCACTTCGGTGGCCTGCTGAGAAAGACTATAGAATTAGCTTATCTCAGTGGACTGTACTGGCTATAGGCTTATAGCTAAAATACATAGGCCGCTAGTCATTAGTTACTAAGACTAGCGTGGTGACTGTGACTAGGCCCTGATACAGGACACACTAAAACTGTTGGCCAACTTGACAAGTTGGATTTCTATGGCTTACTTATTCCGACACTTTTTTGAACTTGATACTAACTCTGAACGAGTTTTAATAACATGTTTTGTCATCAAAATTTAGATTTTTCTTCTCTTAGATGGCGGAACACCTGGCTACTCGCCGCGGAACATCAGTGTTTCGCAGAACACAGGTTGAGAACCTTTGTCCTGGAGTCTACGACGACAGAAAATTCGATAAAAACAGACGTAAAAAATTGGACCCCCATAGTTTCAGAATGCAAAAATCGCGCTCCTTGCGTCTTCAGTGAGACGTCTGAAAATGAAGACGAAAGCGTCTCAAGATAACAAAGCGCTTGAGCCTTATCATCCAGACGCCAAAAAAGGCTCAAAAGAAGCCCCTGGTTTAAATATAGCTAGCCTATGGTGTAAAATGCCCTAATTATATTTAGTGGCCTAAAAACAAAACACAACGAGTTTAAATAAAAATTGATTTTATTATAAAAACACACAACACAGTGTGTGGACAAGTAAGTGTTCGCTAAAAGGTGTTTATAACTCCAGACAACAGGCGCTGAGTACGTCACACCCAGAACACGCTCAAGTTGCCCGGCCTTTGCACATGTCATTTTTAGGCTGATATTTTGAGGCTGCTCCAAAAACCATGATGAAAAAACCATCAAAAGAAAGAAAACCCTGCCACGTGCTACGCAGGTGTGTGGATCTCTAACCAGGGGCGCGCCGACCGGCGCAATGCTGGCCGGCGGTGATAAATTGGCTACAGCAGAAGGAGTCGATGTGGTGGTCGTGGAGACGGGAGAACAAGAAAAAGGCCGGGTTCTGGATGGGGGAGGTTTGAGGATCGGCACGGTGAATATTGGTACGATGGCAAAAAGGAGTGCGGAAGTGGCAATGATGATGAAGGACAGGAGACTGGACGTGTGTTGCTTGCAGGACACAAGGTGTAAGGGTGGAAGCGCAAGGACGTATGGAGGGCATAAGTTTTTTTGACAGGGACATACGGATGGTATGCATGGAGTGGGAATCATGATTGCGGAGAAGTTGGTTGGCAGTGTAATAGAAGTGAAGAGAATGAATGAAAGGATGATGGTTCTGCAAATGAGGGTGGGAAAGACGATTCTGAATGTAGTATCAGTATATGCCCCACAAGTTTGGAGATCAATGGACGAAAAAGAGGAATTTTAAGCAATTCTAGGAAAAATCTTGTCTAAAATTAGGAAAAATGAGATAGTGGCAGTGTGTGGTGACCTGAACGGACATGTTGGTGAAAAGGTTGACGGTTTTGAGGGAGTTCATGGAGGAAAGGGTTTTGGTAGTCAAAACAAAGAAGGCGAGATGATACTGGAGTTTGCAGATGCGCAGAAAATGGCAGTGATGAATACGTGATGTGATAAAGAAGACTCTAAAAAGGTGTCCTATGAGTCAGGAGAATGCTGCACGGTAGTAGATTACGTGATGGTAAAACAAAGGGATCGCCCGATGATAAGAGATGTGAAGGTCATTAGGCATGTGCCTTGCATACCACAGTACAAGCTGATGGTGTGCACAATCACGCTGAGGGCGCATGCAAAAAAGAAAACGGCCTACACCCCAAGGTGTAGAGTATGGCGGCTAAAAGAAGCAGATGTACAGAAAGAATTTATGGTGAAAGTTCAAGACAGGGAGTCACAGAGGGATAAAAATGAGCAGAATGTCGAAGCAGTTTGGAAGGAGATGAAGAATTGTTTGCTGGGAGTAGCGGAAGAGGTGTGTGGCAGAACGAAAAGACCTCCAAAACAGGATACTCATCGTTCCACCTGATGGTGAAACGATGAGTACCAGATGGTGGTGGAAGAGAAAAACAAGCTATACAGTAACAATAGGAGAAGTCAACAGGAGGAGGGGATAAAGAGAAAGCGGAGGAAGAGAAGTTGACATATAATAAGTCAAAGAACAAGGCTCAGAGAGTCATTGGCAAATTAGAAGAAGCTGAACGGAAAAAGTAGGGGGAAGCTCTGGATAAAGAGGATGAGAAGGAAAAAGTCCTTAGGATGGCAAGGAAAATGGTAGATAAAAATAAGGATATCACTGCTGGAGAATGTACAAAGGACAAAGAAGGAAAAATTGCATCTTCTATGGAATGAAAGTTCTTCTTCTATTGGTAGATTATAATTGTTCTTTCTATTTGGTTGTTATACTTTTTTTGCCTTGATCTACCTTAGATTTGGGGATTAGCTAACAACTATGAGAGACGACAACGCTTTCTGAAGTACAGGAT
>JAQIWG010009784.1:0-10398 GCA_034695025.1 Chamaedrilus cognettii
TTGCTGACGGAGGATACCTTTTCCCTCTCGTGCATAACTCACGATCGGGGGGATGCTGAGGGAAAATTTAAAAAAACTGAGACCCAGTTGCTCAATCGAGAGTTATTTGGATTTAAATAATCATAGAACAAAAATGACGTCACGACCCAATCACATGGTCCAAATTAGATCATCATAATATAATTGGTGCAATGAGCTTCTTTCGAGCTTTTTTCAAGGTCTTTTGTGGGCGTGGTGTGGCTGTGTTTGTAGATGGACGTCCATCGCACCTTCGCTGTCTAGGGCCTAGCGGCAGGGGTCTATATGGCAAACAAGCGCTGCATGAGGCTTAGGCCCGCCAGGAGCCGTAGTCACCATAGTCGCGACTGCCTAACTCGAGTGAGTTTTGAGGTGGCTCCAGCTAAATTGCCAATGTCGTGTATGCGTTTTTGGATGGCGCGACCTCAAACCTCGCTCCAGCTAGGCAGCCGCGGATATGATGACTACGGCCCCAGCTTCCTTTGACGTGGATGTCACATCACTTCCTTGGCCCAAAAAAAAATTTGGCCAAAACAAATTGCGTTGCCTATTTCTTAGGGTCTAGAGGCAGCGGCCTAAAAGGCAGGGTCTATGAAGCTGGGCCTAGTCTATATTTGACGGGGCCTAAACTGCTCTCGGGCCTGTGAGGCAGGGTCTATAAGGCGGGGCCTATAATAAGTCAGGGCCTATAATAAAGGGTCTATGAAGCGAGCCTATGAGGCGTTCAATCGTTCTCAGCTCCGATAGAAAGGCTACAGGTCTTATGGGCTGTGGAAAAGGAGCTTGAGGGGCACGGGCATGCAGGCATGCACGGGCTACTGCACATAACTCGCCATTATTGGAGAGTTATCCAAATAATACTGGATCATTCAAATAACTCTCTATTCTAACTAACTCTCTCCTAGAACAACTAGGCCTGAAGGTTTTTTTCTTTACCAAATTCATTATTGTATCTTACTGGACATTTCATATTTTCTAACTGCGCACACAAATAACCTTTCACCACTGCACATTTCCAATTCTAACTGCACATTTTGCATGCAACTGCATGTTAATATATGCTCCGTTGAAAGCTGACAAAATGTCAAAAAGGTCCGATTTAAAAATTGTGATTGTTTTCTTGAGATTAGAGGATCAACGTACAACGTAACAATTAAAATATCCCATCGCTTTGAAGTCTATGGTTTATCTAATTTAATATGAATTTTTTGGCGGCTTTGGAAACAGTTGCTGTGGACAATATCACATACATGACAATTTGTCAAAAATATGCGTAGCACATGTTTTGTAGCACAAGTATTGCGTAGCACACGTTTACTAACTTAAAACATCTGCGACTTTTGACTTGACCTTATATATATATACATATATATATATATATATATCTTTTATTCACACATAACGTGTGGTATCAACAGTCACACAAACTCACAGCAAAATACAGGCATACTTTTGACACCCGTCGATTTTTTCAAATTTATCGCAGAGATAACTTGTTGAGAGAACCGATTGAGAAATATCAATATATTTCTAAGACGAAGATAACGCTATGATATTATACTACCCAATTTATAAGAATAATCTGATGATTTATGAAAATTCATCTTACTAAATAGTCTAATCACTTCTGCCGGCGTAACAAGCCCACATGTACTGACAACATAAAACCCAGTTTCGACACCGATCGTGCGCAGAATGCAAGGATTTGCACGTAACGCTCGACCAATATAATTACTCGCAGTTGAAGACGCTAATGCCCCGTTATTGTCTGCAGAATATTGATTAATGTCAGCGACACAATGATAGTTGCTGACTACGCCTTTTGCTCGGCAATAAACGATGTTAATAAATATTTTGATGGCAGATACAAGCCTTGGTCGCATGTGACCGTTGTCATAAAAATTAGTGCGCAAGAAATTATTGTCAGCCCAGCATATGCTACAATTACGCACCATTTACAAATAGCTTGCTTTGATGGGCGAACGCTCAAAAATGAGCGGTGTGCTTCATATTTAAAACTCAAATTTCGAATTACAGTTAAGAACACTCATGCATTTTTTCAAATCTTGAAATACCGCATTTTGTAAAAAGTTGTAATGTTAAAAGGCAGTAAATTTTAATATGAAGCAAATAGCCCATGTTAAAGAGGCAAATTGAGAATGTAGCTTCTCCTGCAATGCGCATAAGGGCGCGGTATCCAGCCTAGGCAATATTCAGATTTCTAGGCTATTACATTACATCGAATCCGTGTTCATTTCGCACATCAAAAAATCTGCAAATGATTTTCAAACTATACTTGAAACCTGGAGCGTAATGACTCTCTCATAAGTGATCTTGACACACGGCAATGTTGAAAATGATACATTTACTTCAAGCGTGTATATCAGACATAATGTGCACATTTTCATACTTCTAAAATTAATTAAACAATACATCTAAAATTAAAATTAAATCCAATTATCTTCGATACGATTTGACTCAATGCCTTAATGTTGCTGAGCACAGCGTTCGAGTTATGGGAAGCCCGGGGAGGGGGGGGGGGGAGGGCGCGCCCTCCTGTTACATCGGGCTCGTTTATGCTGAAAATGTACACGGTAATTCAGGATAATGGAAATCAGTAGAATGATCATTAAAACTCAACCAATGGCCAATCGATTTACATGAAACCTGAAACGCTAATACCAGAGAGATTTGCGATTATAATGAATTCATAGTTTGTGTTCAAACTGTCCACCATTAGCTGCTACACACGCACGAAGACGGCTACGTCATTGTTTAACTGACTCGTCAATGACGCGCTGGTCCAGCTTTTCCCACTCATCCACGATGCACTGTTATGGTTGAAAAACGAACTGTAAGGAAATCTAGATAAATATTCAATGAGCAGCGGTACTATACCACACGCCTGCAACGTTAAAGTTTAATGCAAATGAATTGGCTATAGGCTGAGTAATATTGATCATTCTACTGGTTCCCGTTTTCCTGAATCAGCATGTATATATTGAAAATGAAGACGTATTGCTAAAATGGACCAAAAAAAGAATAAGTATCCGTCCAAATACAAAAATATTGATCAAAAGAGCTTGTGCAAGACGTGCAATGATCTATGGCAGTGAGACATGGGCAATGAAGGCCGATCAAGAGACCCGATTTGAGCGGCCAGAGATCAAAATGGTGAGGTGCATGGATGGCGTGCCTTTGAAAGAGAAAAAGTATAGTGCCAAGCTGAAAGTAGAATAAGGTTGGAGGCGGTGGGGGAGGTGGTAACAAGAAACCGACTGAGATGGCTGGGGCATGTTTTGAGAAAGGAACCGGATGATTACGTGAGAAAAGTTTTGTCCACACGCTCCCCCCCTGCGAATGCTACCTCTTCTGCCGCACCCTGGGCCCCCCTTGGTACTTCTGCTGGGACTTCCTTGTTACTTGGGACAACTCGAGCATACACTGATGCGTTATGTTGCTGAAAAGATTTATTTCACGTCCTTGTAACGTCCAACCTGCGCAGGCACGTAAAATGGGCAAAATGAATGAGAATGTTGATGATGATGACTGAGTAATCTCAATTACTAACGACTCAATGTCACATCAAATATGAACGCAATTACTTTCTGGCAATAAATATGTCGTGAATTCACACAAAACCAGTTAATTATGCGGGTTAGTCTACTCGCTGTGCTGACGTAACGTTCAGCAGAGGCATGTCATGGACTGCTGCAGTCACGTTCAGTAGACGCACGTCGCGTGCTGACGTCACATTCAGAAGACGCACGTCTTGTACTGCTGACGTCACGTCAATAGACGCACGTCGCGTGCTGCGTCGTGTGCTGACTATACGTTCAATAGACGCATGTTGTGTGCTGCTAACGTCACGTTCAGTAGACGCACGTTGCGGCGCCGCTGCCGCTGCCATGACGCGCGCACAGCAGTGCGCGCAGGTCGTCGCGGAAGTTCTTGTTCATGAAGGAGTAGATGAAGGGGTTGGCGACGTTGTTGGCGAAGTAAAGGTTGAAGACGAGCACGCTGTGCGGCAGCACGTCGAGCGTGATGAGGAAGGCGGGCAGGAAGGTGACGACAAACACGACCGTCACGACGAACAGCACGCCAGCGGTCTTCAGGTTTGCCACCCACAGGCGGTCGCGCGCCGCGGTCAGGCTTGAGGGTCGCGCCGCTGCAGCGCGCCGCTCGGCCGCGCTGCAGCGCGCCTCTACACTCACGCGGCGCGCCTCGCTCGACGCCGCGCCGCTCGTCGAACCGCGCGCGCTGCAGCGCCGCGGTAAATCCTTCTTCAGAAAGTACAGCTCCGTGGAACCCGGCCCAGAGCGTCCAGCATCCAACGCCGCGTCCTGCAACACGTCCAGCTCCGTGGAGCCCGGTCCACCGCGCCCAGCGTCCAGCGCCGCGTCCTGCAGCGTGTCCAGCTCCGTGGAGCCTCGCGCGCTGCAGCGCCGCGCTGCGCCGTGCTGCAGCGCGCGGAGGGCGCGTGAGCCGCTGAGCTGCCGCTGGCGCCGCGCGCGCCGCTGCAGCACAGCGCGGTAAATAAGCACGTAGAGCACGACGACGGCGAGCAGACAGGCGAGAAAGAGCAGCACGTAGAGCTTGTGGTAGACCCACAGGAACGTCCCGCTCAGGAACCGCTCGTTGTTACGACACTTGCCGTCGTTGATGACTATCATCTCCGGGCGACCGGTGCCGGACCCTCGAATCCCCTTCCAGGCCTGTCCCGAGATCTGCGGCGACTCGGCGGACAGCGCATCGGATCGGTTGAAGTAGTCATTGCTCGCTCCGAGAAGTTGATCCAACAGACCGCGCAGTTCGGGCGCCGGCGGCACGTTGAGCCGATACTTGCTGAGGGTCGCAAGAGCGGACGCGTTGGACGAGTTCCCGTCGACATAGCGCTCGACGGAGGAGGCGCTCACGCCGTGCATGAGCGCCACGCACACCCCGAGCGCGCTGGCGGCGAGCGCGAGCGCGATCACGACCAGCTTGGCGCGACGCTCGCTCAGCGCCGCCACGAACGGGTGACAGATGCAGAAGTAGCGGTCGACCGCGATGACGACCATGATGAACGCCGAGAAGGGAATGTTGGAAGTGATGAGGAACTGGTAGAGCTTGCAGACGAAGTCCGAGTGGACGAAGAAGTGGACGGTCTCCATGTAGATGGTGTAGGGAATGATGAGCAGACAGGTCGTGAGGTCGACAACCGCGAGCACGATGATGAAGAGCGTAGAGAGGAGCTTGTCCTTCTTTCTGCGGAACACCCACAGCACGAGCAGGTTGCCGGCCACGCCGAGCACGGCAAGCACGCCGAGCAGCGCCATCGCCGCGTAGAACTTCCAGTCGTCGCTCGCGCCTCCCTGCCCCTCACCGGGCGTCAGCGCCCCCCAGCCCTGCTCCCTGTCAGGCATCAAGGGACCCACGCCCTGCCCCCCACCAAAGAGGACCCTTTTGCCCAGTTCTCCATTGTGTATCCAAGCAGTCCCCTCTTGTTGTCCCCCGGGAGGAGCCTCGCTGGCCAAGGTCACGTCGGTCAGTTGCAGGACCATGGCAACGCGAGGACTCCTCAACTGTTGCTGCTGACTTTAGGAACGTCTACACGAGAACATCAGCAGCGTTAGACAAATAGCATGCAGATTTGCGGTGATGACATATATACGATTTTCACAGCATTTGGCGTTTTTTTGTCAATGGTTGTTGTGATATTGATATAGCATAACTTTTGTAGTCGATTTAAATAATTAGAGCAGCTTAGCATCATAGTGCAATATAGCACGTTTGGCATCAGGCGCTTCGCAAAATTAGAAAACTTATAGCCAATGCGATTTTAACAACAAGTACTGGCAGGTCTTCTTTAGTAGGGGACAGTACCTATGTCACTCTCAAATTTAGACAACAAGTAGTTTTGGAAGTTTTTCCCTGATCCTCTCATTCCCCCGACGATTTTCCGAATACTTTAGTGAAAACGACAATTTTTTTGGACCATTTTAAACTACTTTAAACTTTATTCAAAGCGTGGAATTTTTATTCAACTAGAGGGGTCATTTCGAGCCCCTCATCAATTTCCCTTGTGTCAATCTTTCTCGGTCAAATTGTTGCTGGTCACTAGACACAATTTAAAAGTTTCTTTCATTATTGGGTCTTCCTTCACTACTAACCTGTCTCACACAACAAATGTTAGCAATCCTTCCCATCCCTCTGACCACTTTTCTGCGCCAAATGATAATTTTTTTGTAATTTTAAAATAAATTTTGAACCCGTTTTCTAATGTTTAAGGTCCCATCTCATCCACACGTCACCCATTATAATTAGAACGCTATATTCTATAGGCCTACGCTACATTGAATATTCTAATTGCTATGATGTCAGCTGTTGGAATAGGAAAATTAGCAATAACGCTTAAAATTGGATGAATATCGTCAAAAACTGCCAATGTTTTTAAAAAATTGTAGCGTCCTTTTAGGGTGTGAAGGAATAATTTGTGCCTATTCCTCAGTCTTTCCACGTATGAACCCAGTCCATTTTTTTAAAGAATTTTTGTATGTTTTACGACTTTGAAGAAAATAGAGCTAGAATGGACACGTTAACCGTATGGGGGAAAAAAATGTTCGGAAAATTTTGTGAAATGCGCCTCAAAAATTTGTGAGCGAGTTTCGAGAATTTTGCTCGAAAAAGTGGCTGGCCAAGGATCAGCATAGATAACAAAATTGCAAAATTTCATGATTTAATCAGCAATTGTAGCTTAGTTAGCTGCAGCATTATCACGATTGCTGCGGATTACGAAAAGTCGAAGACATCTGTATTATCCACATGGCCGGTGTCGACACCGGCGTTAGGGTGCCCTGCCCCTTCTACCCCCCAAAATGTCCACTTTGGGCCCCCAGCGTCTATTTTTTATCTGAACCAATCTTTTTCTCATCCATTCTGAGCTCACGACCGGGAGTGGGGTGCTGACAAATTTTGTCCAAAAACTTTTCAAATCTACTTCAAAGCCAGTGTGCCCCCCATGGCCTCAAGTGAGCCCGCCAAAAAGGAAAACGTTTTGGCTAATTTTTCTTTTTCGATTAATTACTATGTCAATACTTTTCACCCCAGTAGGCCCTTCCAGAACCGTGGTGCCTCCCTCCCGGCTGAGGGAGAGGTCCTAAAGCCGGCCCTTGTGCATTGTGCAGCCTACATGGCAGGTCAGGGGCGTGCCGCTTAAGGGACGGTGGGGACGCGTCCCCCCCCCGAGGACCAGGGCGTCCCCCCCATGATTAATGGTGGTCCCCTTGGAAAGTGCATTGATGGGAGGGACATGTCCCCCTATGAATTATGTTGGTCCCCTCCAAGAAAAAAAGGAGTAAAATATATGAATGATGGTCCCCCCGATGATTTATGGTTGGTCCCCCACAACAAAAAGGAGAAAGGACCCTGTTGGTAGAAAAAAATTAAATGGTGTCAGCAACCCCCCCCCTCCCCGCTCGTGAGTTCTGCACGGAAGAGCATTTCGGTTTGTTGCAAGGTCCAAGGCAACATAATTGAACTTGAGAGAGGACTTTAGAGCGAAAAAGTTTTCTTAAATATCTGGTCCCCCCCACCGCCAAATTCGTGGCTACGCCCCTGTGGCAGGTTGAAGAATACTATGTCACGCATGCAGCACTTCCATTATACACAAAGCACGCTGATCACGACAGTCTGCTTCCGGGTCCCGGTGATTCTGGTCGAACGCCGAGGTGCATGCAGACCTATTCAGAATTCGCGAAAGTTCCTCGCAATTGCCGAGTGAAAAAAATGCATCACGATTTCCTCCAAGCGATAGGCGTCCGGCTTAAATTGCATTGCTTGACCAGTATCGGACGTGAAGCTATAATTCGTGCGGAAGCCGGGACTGTCACATCGGTTATGTACAAATGCGCATACATTGTAGATTCGTTGAGAGTATGTATAATAACCCTCAGAATCGTTTTATACTGCGCTTTGTTAAAAGTCACAAAAGAAATACGTTCTTCTGCACGATATAACCTGTACATCATCTCTAGACCGCGCTTGCACAATGGTAATAGAACAATGCCAAATTCAGATCAATCAATAAAGGTTTATATTGGCAGTGAATATAAAGGGAAACGGGAGGTCATGTTATTTAGACCAATACCATATTGGTCTAAATAACATCACTTCCTGTTTCCCTTCTTATTCACTGCCAATCATCCATCAATTCAAAATGTCAAAACCAGTTTATGCTGATACATTAACTAATCACTTCCGCAATGCTGCAGTAGAGGTTCTCGCTATCCATTCTCATTATGTGGGATCACGTTTAGTTGTGGTCGCACTGATTAAAAAGTTTTTTTCGAAATTAGAAGTATGATCAAATCCCAAACGAAACTAGGCCCTATAATTATGCAAAACTTAGCCTACAATTCTTACTCTCATTATAATCCGAAATCAATCCTAAAACGTTAAAATATAAGCTTAGCCTAGCGAGAACAAAGTAAAAATGCGAACAAACAGAATGGATGCGGTCACAATCACAGAGCGAAGAATGGGGACCTTTATCTGGATGAAGCACATCAATGCCGTATTGTTTACCCACGCTCTAGACCTACATGAAGGCCTACATGTAAACGCATGTATAATATGCATGACATTGTACGTGTTTGTTTACATTACACTTTGTGTTTATGAAACGACAAACAAAAAGATATAATTTGTATTTGCGACACAACAGCAGTAACCGGTTTTATCTGAGAGCTTTCAACTAAATCTTAGTTATCCTCACACCGTCTTTCGTACCCGCACCGTTTACGCCACACGTGACGCCACATTCCCATATTCTATACACTACATGTACATGGTACGTGGGCTGGGCATTGCTTATTACTATTGTATCCGAAATGGAGGAAAACACTGGTCTGCATAAAATCCTATACATCTTATCATATACTGTAATATATCTTATACATCTACTGGTCGGTAAAATATCTATATAACATCTTAAGGAAGCACCAGTTTCGTACGAGAATTGGAAGTTGAAGTTCGGGGCTGTGAGAGGCCATGAAAACATGATACACATAGGCCTACATATATGTAAAGTCGATCGAGAAAGCTCAAGCCATGATTTTTCAATTGGCTGAATATGGTGTGAGCTGTCGCTTTATGTAGGCCTATGTACGTTTAACGTTTAGATTTGACATTTTGACGTCTGAACTCTCAACGCTCTCAACTCCAAATTCAGAACTTTCACAACAACACGGTTTCCTCGTCACCGCCTCAGATCTACACCCAGTCCATCCACAGAACAAGCTTCTCAAGTACGCTGACTACACGTATCTACTAGTGGGTGCAAGTCATGGCCACACTATCAAGGAGGAACTCAATCACGTAGCACTCTGGGCGTCCGATAACAACGTGCGACCCGAACAAGACCGCAGAGATGGTGATTAGCAGGCGGGGCACTAAGACAGCCCCTCTCCCGCCCACTGTCGGCATCGAGCGCGAGTCAAGGTTCTCAATGTGCTGGGGGGTCATCCTACAGTATGATCTCAAGATGGAGGCTCATATCACGGAGGTGCTGAACTCCTGCGCCTCATCACTCTACGCCTTGCGCGTACTTCGCAACCACGGCCTGCCCCCGCCTCTCTGCATGAGGTGGCGCGCGCCTCCACGATGGACCGCCTCATGTTCGCGTCGCCAGCCTGGTGGGGGTACGCAGCCGCCAGCGAACAAGACCGACTTGAAGGCTTCATGAGAAGAACAAAGAGATACGGGTACTTGCCGCCCTCCTCACCAACCGCGTCGGAGATTAGCCGTCAGGCTGACGTCAACCCATTTCGTGCAGTCGAAAAGCTAACAGGACTCACGTGCTGCACTGTCTCTTTCCCGCCACTACATCCCATCAACACAACCTGCGACAACGCTCGCATAACTTTGATCTTCCCGATAAAGACGATAAAAAACTTCATTCCCCGTCAGTTGTACAGGAAGATCTATTGACGGTCTCCCTCTCATCATATCTGTTTACCTGATTTTTAATGCACATTTAATCTTATGTCAGTTTCTCTTTTTCTGCTGCTCCCCCAGACTATATTGTGTGTATAGTATGTGCTCAGATATATCCGAACAGTCCTATCGCAGTTTCGGTTAATTTATTATATGACTTTATTATTCTTGGCTAACACTGTTTACGAATTGTTGTAGGTTAGTTGTAATGTACATGTATGCTTGTACTGGGCTGCGGTTTGTCAGCCTACTTGCAAATAAACGAAGATACACGAACGATGACGATATAGGCGAGACTGCTTTGATCAATTTCTGATACGCGAAGCAGTAGCACTGTATAGCACTGTATAGCACTGTATAGCACTGTATAGCACTGTATAGCACTGTATAGCACTGTATAGCACT
>JAQIWG010009785.1:0-10398 GCA_034695025.1 Chamaedrilus cognettii
GAGAATACCTTTGGTCACGCCCACTTTGATCCCATCAATCACAGCGTGATTGACAGGAGACCAAGTGATCCGACGCCGCTTGCCGATGAACTACTGTCCTTAACGACACCGCTTCCTTCGTTTTCGCCGAAAGGTGTAATTTCACCATAAGTCACCCTCCCCATTTTCGAAAGCCTAGATAAATCCCTGGATGGCGTCAACTATTATAGTAGATGGCACAAAGTAAAGATGGCGCCAGCTATAGTTGAAAGCGTCACTAGTTCTTGGCGTCAAGTTAACTAGTTTGTTGCTTTAATCATGCAGTTGTGTATGATAGGCCTAATAGCTGCGGCGTGACTGCGTCGACCATTCAATGCATAAGAATAGTAATTACAATTATGATTATTAGTTACAATACGATTACAATCACAATTACAATTACAATTACGTCATTATTGTCTACTTCGTGAACAGAAATAGACAATAATGATCGTCATAATAATTTTAGACAAATTTAAACACATTTTATTTAATTTTGATGGCCATTTTATAACATTAGATCATTAGACGTGTTAGGCCTGCCGACGGCACTTTGGCGCCGACACAGCCGGCACTGAATGGCCTATGAGTGCCATAGCGGTAACTTCGTAAAAATGGCTTTTATTCGCAGAGGGTCGAATTTTGTTTAATTTATTTTCGTAAGTCGTCACGTAGTGCGAGTCTCAGACGGTGCGCGAGCGGGGGTTGCAATCCCCGCCCGGCACGCGGGCTAACTCAGGGCTCTCATTGCCCGGCAGCAGCGTCATCATTGGCCATAAATATCTGACAGCCCCGTTAGGGGTGGCAGGTAAGTATGTACCGCACTAAATGACAAACTTGCTGAGCTCAAAATCTCAAGCAGTTACTAGCCTGGTTTGATTTTGCAGGTATGTTTTGCATTGTATGTTTTGAAATTCGCAGATATTTGACTGCCATTGATAATAAATTCTTTTTATATGCCCAATATTAAAATAATTATTTCAATTAGGATAAGTGATGAATATATAATATTTTAAAATTCTTTTAACTGAAATAAAGATTTGGATTGCAAATTATTAGTATTGGCTATATTTTAATTTGGCTTTTAATTTGAGCTTTTCGGACATCTGGGGAATGAAAAGTAATAATTTCGGCTTTTCAGACATCTAGGGAATGAAAACGAGTGGCGTCTAAAAGCTCAAACAAATTAGTCGCTGCACTCCATAGTTAATCATATAAAAGGCCTACTGCAGAGGAATTCTATTTATACATGGTTATTTTAGTTTGGAGCTAGTTAGCTCAGGGATAGTTTAGAGTTAGTTTAAGGTTCGTTTAAGGTCAGTTTGGGGTTAGTTTAGGGGTAGTTTAGGGTTAGTTTAGGATTAGGTCAGGGTTAGAGCAGGTTATTTCATGTTTTAGTTCGTGCAGCGAACAATTTGTTTTGCACTAATAGACGCGAGTATGAGAACGAATAATTTTCTCATAATTTTACATTATTCGCTATTATCGGATCTTGTACAGCTCTTGAACTTAATTTTCAGACATTTTCGTAAGAATTATGAGAAAAATGTTTTTTGTGTTTGTTTACGCCATTTAACTAACATTTACGCCATTTAACTAAGCCAAACTCAACCCATCATCTAACTATCCCCTAACCCTAACGCAGTCCTAACCCTAACTTTCTAACACTAATGCAGCCGTAGCTCCAAGTTACCGTTTGTAGCTCTTCTAGGCGACGATTCGACATAAAGAAATTATTAATGCGTCATTTTCTGATAAAAAGGAGTCTTCGCAAATAATACGATAATATCAAGAAGCGGTTAATCTTTACGTTTTGACCCAATGGTAACTTTTCCATCTCTGACAACAGGTAGGTACCTGTATTCGAGTGTAGTTGCGCGCGTCGAGGAGTAAGATCTCACGCGTCTCTAGATGAGTTCTACCGATTTTCAACGTTCGTAATGGTAAAAGTCCTACCTCGAACACAGGTAACACACCTGTTGTCGGAGATGGAAAGTTACTATTGGGTCAAAACGTAAAGATTAACCCAAGAAGCTATCTTACGTAGCTTATCGTATGCATTTAGTGTTAGAAGCTGCAAAGGGGAAGGGCAAGCGAGAAGCCCTTCTTACTCGGTAGAATCCCCCCTGCAGGCCGGAGAATAGAGGAACAGGGGAACTCCACTGGGCTTGCAGTCCAGAGCTCCCCGAGCGAGTCGTAAAAGGCGACTAAAGAAGGGAAGCGGTGTTGTAGCGGCCCTTTTACACAGAATCGGTCTGTATATAGTCCTTGTGCTACACACGGTACCTAAAATAGAAAAAAAACAAATAAAACAAACAGCAGAACTTTTTGATGTATACTTCCACTTGATCACTCTCGTTAATCTTTGAAAGCAGCTCTATGACTGGTGTTTGGTAACAGCTCCTTAACTTTTTACTTGGTCACTCTGGAACGTTAGAAATTTCATAGTTTGGCTCACTTTGTTTGTCCTACGCAGCATGGCGGTGCAGGAGTTGGATCCAACGTTTGTGCGCGCGCTGAAGCTGCTTCAGTCGCGCAGCAAAGATTCGACAGAACAGCTGCGTCAGATTTGGCACGAACTCACCGAACAGCGCAAAGCAGAGCTTGCGCTGAAAAAGGTTAGGCTGTCACTGAATCAGCTCGACTATGATTTTAAATGATTATGATATACCCAGAGAATAAACATATATTGCTTTTGGTTTCCTGGAACATTGTTGAGATATTTTCTTTAGCCGCATTTCTGCAAAATTCTTAATGAATTTTGTTTTAAAGACTGGAACCTTGTCTTTAATATATCGGTAATGTTCAATACTTAAGTTATAAAATGACACTTGCCTTTTGCCTGAATGATGCGGAATTGCGGTCTACCGTATTGATTTTGTGTCGATTTTTGTGACATTTAGTGATTTGTGGTTTTCATTTTAAAAAATTGTTTGCTGTGCAATCGCCCTATGATATTCTGTTATAGAATTGTTTTTTGAATGCGTATGCTTTACACCCAGTATCCATTCTGTAGAACTTTGAGTTTATATAAAATGAGAGAAAACATACAATTTCAGTAAATGAGAGAAAATTTTAACGCTTTTTTTCATGCCCGGCGGTGCAGGGGGATGGAGAGGACAGTCAGGAGAGCCGGGGCTCGAGTTCTGGTGGATCTTCTCGACAGTCGAAGAAGGACGGCTCGTCAGAGGCAAAGAAACGTGAGGCCGACAAGGATGCCATCGAAAAGGTCTCAGGACCAACTCGTCATTTGAAGCTTTTTTTTTAAATTCAGATATCACGACGTTACCAAAAGTCTGTTACAAAATTACAAAATTTTTGTGAAAAACAAAGAATATTCAATAAAAAATATGAAACTATAAAGACGAGAAATGTTGGAGAAACGAAGGAGGAATAGACCTTCACTACTTGTTATTTTGTCTGAGGTCTTGTTTTATTTAGTTGAGCCTGACAAATAGATGCCCACAAAAAACTACTTCTGCTAGACCTATTGCTGCTTGCTATTTGTTACTGATAAGCAGAGCTTGATCTGTTGTCGTTCACTAAAGTCACAAAAAAATGGCCATTTTGGCAGTTGGCGAAAAATTTCCCATTTGGCTAAATCCTTTGGCGAATTTTTTATTGATCCTCTGTCATTGGAAGTTCAATTACTTGTTCTATGGCGATGAACAGAGCAGTAAATTTCATGCATTTGAGTAGACTATAAGGGACAGTTGACTGGAATGATTTAGATGAAAAAATGAGGCGTGATGAAAAAAAATATTTTTCAGAATTTGAATTTGAATTTCTTAGTTTGGACCCAGGATAGACGCTGTTAGCGAGAGTATTTATTGTATCTACAGTGCAAGAATGAGATAGCTGATCTAGCGACCGACCCACCACCAGCGAAACGTTTCAAGCCTGATTCCGGTTTGGCGGCATCATCGTCCTCCGGCGCCCCTCGGGACTCAAAGTCTTCAGGGGGGGGCAGTGAGAGGGATCGGGCCAAGGGGCAGGGTGCGGCTGAGGGGGGTGGGGGGAAGGAGACAAAGCCACGGGAACGACTGAGGGAGATTGAGGAAGACATCTTTTTTGCTCCACAGGTTGAAATAAATTTTGATTTGTGAAGTTATATATCAACAAATATTGTGGAATGTTACTCGCTAGTCAATATTATGCTAAGATGTGATTCTTTCATAAGACATTCAAATTGGACAAGTAGTTAATTGTTTCTAAATTTAGTGAAAAACTTGGAAGTTTATTTTTAAAATGTAAGATTTTTTATTTGGTTTTGCATGATTTGATTGCTGCAGATTTGCTGCTTTTTATACTTCAAAGTATAAAAAGCAGCAAATCTAATATAGTTATCTAGATAGAACATATTCATCTTGTATTCGTGATCAAGGGATGTAAGTTAAATAATGCCATACGCACACGCAGTACAAGACTTAACTAAAAAAATGCAAAGCGCTACGGTACATTGATTCATGAACAATTCAAGATTCATAAAATATTGTTAGGTGCCTCATAGTTCATACCATATCATAATTGATATTTAATTTGCACAATTTCAACGCTTTGTGGATCATCTATTACGAGACATACCACGCATGCTTCTGATGCAGGTTCAATGTGACCTCTTTATACATTAAAATGTGCGTTAGGTTGCATATATGTTACAGTGTGGGAAAAATGTGATTACTAGAAATGTAACATCAGCAATGACTGCTGGCGAAAAAGAAGAAGAAGAATTAGTATTAGTGTTATAAATGTTGTGCATGCAGTCGCAGCCCGCTAGTCGTATGAAGGATCAGCGCAGTGCAGGCGACAAGGCCGAGCGAGACGAGCGCGACCGACCCTCCGTTGCCTGGACAACCGTTGCCAGGCAACAGCAGCAGCAGCAGCGCGAGAAGCGCTCCGATCCCGGCAACAACACGTCATCATCGTTTGCCAGCGACAGCGACACAGAAGTGAGCGACGATGGGGGCGCGGGGGGCGTGGGAGGGGGAGGGGGGGCGGCGGTAGGGGGGCTGACGAGGGGGGATGAGTGGGGGGGCGAGACGGCGATAGAGGGGGGAAGTAGCGGCGATGACGTGTTGGATTTGAACAGCCTGTCGTGTGTCGTCTGCAAGTGAGTGGAAAGTGCTTGAATGAAAAGTGGCTATCGTTTATCCTCTTTGATCGTTAGCTTTTAAATTAGAAATTGTTTAATATTATTGTGAATAACTTTAGATTCATTTTCAATGATAATTGGCTGCTGAAAATTATCATTGTTTAATTTCTGAAAGCTGCTCTTTAAAATTACATCAATTCATTCTTAAATAGGATGGATTTTGCTTTATTCTGTCTATTTATAGACCGATCTATATCAATAGAGGAAACGCATTGATGCTTTTTCTCGTCTTGTTTTAGAATGTTTTCTGTCAAATCTCAATATTTTCTATTCAGAAAATATTGAGATTTGACAGAAAAAGATGTGCACTGAAAAAGTGTTCTTCATTGAATTGTTTGGATGTTATAGTATTGGTTATCAAGCAACTAATGATTGTTGTGAAAGTTTGTGAGATAAAGTTTTATTTTGCAAATTTCTGTCGAAAGTGATAATACTGGGCTTGTTTGCGCACAGGGCGATGAACTTCACAGCGACCAATCAGCTGCTGGAGTGTCAGGACTGTCACATCCTCTGTCATCAGGTATGTCATCTCTGTCACAGATCACATTCGCTGTCATTGGATGGCATGCGGATGACACTCATTTTGCCTTTTTCATCGGTTAGCTCATTTACTTTCAGTTGCTTTAAGTGACTAATTGATTTTTTTTTTTGCCATTTTGTTGCTTAATTCATAATTTACTGAATCGGCTTGTTGTTGTGTCTATTGTAATTATCAATGAACCGTCTCGGACATAACAACCTGTGCCCGGTAGTCCTGCACTTTTGCCATCATCGGGCTGGTTGAGCGTCAGGAAGGGCATCTGGCCTGTAAAACCTGGAGCAAAAAGTCAGTCATGGACGCAACCTTGTGCTCTTGGCTCGCCTGAGTATCTCTAAGATGATATCGGGCTCGGGAGGGTGCTAGGACAGGTGGGTGGTGGCTGGGAAGGAGTGCCGGACCGCGGGGTAACCTGCTGGGACTGGGGGAGATGGATCCAGAGTTTGGCACGTGTCCGTGGCTGCAAATGGCCTACCCCCGCTTGGCAGGCAATGTGGTAACAAAAAGCAGAGAGAGAGAGAGAGTAACTATCGTTACAAGTACTGATCAGCAGGTAGTGTTACGGTTGGGTGAATGAATGCTTAGTTGCAGGAGTGTCACAAGCCCCCGGTGACAGACCCGAATCAGTACTAGTAGCACAGATTGCATCACTGCTTGATTGTCGTGCAGGAGTGTCACAAGCCTCCGGTGACCGACACGGTCACAGACCCGCGCTTCGTCTGGTACTGTCTCTCCTGCTCCAAGAACCTTAAGAAGATCGTGAGTCGACCTTACTCGCACTTTGAACTGAGCGTGCTGGCATGCAGCAATGCATATTGAGGTCCCCGATGACGTCACTAGACGCCGAAACGGACTCTAGACCCATTACTATTATGGTTTTAAGCATTGTGGCTGAGTGGTCTAAGTCGCGGAGCTCGGATTACGTGTTCGAGCGCGTCGGTTCGAATCTCGGCCGCGGCAAAGATTTTGAGTCACTTCGTGTATCCCTGGCAAAGGTGGTTTAAATTCGTCAGCCCTGCAAATAATCATCTATTAGGGTAGAATGCGGTAGTGAAGTTAAAGAGAAGTTAAGCTAGAGGAGACTTCAATGAGATGCATAGTGGCTATTTTAGAAGTTTAGTGTGTACTGTGTACTAACGAAGACTATTATAGTCCGGTTCCGTGCGGAGCGCCTCGCTCCCCCCTATTTAGTCGTCTTTTACGGCTGGCCCGGGATGCTCTGGGCTGCAAGTCTCGCTCTTCAGAACCTCCTCACAGTCCTAAGTGATGGAAGTCACTTTGACCAATGCCAGGCTTACTGCCATCATTATGTTGTCAGTTTACACTAATCGAAACCATCGCAAAATTTCACATGATCCAATGCTGATTTGCGAACGAGCGTTACTGCAAAACATACAATATTTGCTGCAATTTATTTTCGTGATACTGGCTCTCAGAAATTTAGCTGCACTTCTAATAACTTTTTCGCGCTTTTGAGAATGCCCATATATTGCTTCTGCAGCTTTTTGTTCGCGCATACAATTGTCCCGAGTTTGCACGCGTTGCAAAATTGACAAAAAATGTATTTATGCAAAAATTTCTTATTTTGCAGTAAGCATCGAAGAATTTACTTGTGGGCTATCTTAATGAATCACACTGCCATGAACAGAGTGAAGCATAGTATATATCGTTACTTATTTGCCTCTGTGCTAATAAGTAATGATAAAGGTTTACAATCAGTTTCTACGTACGATGCGTTCGGCTGTCTTCAGGCGGCTAAGTCAGCTGCGCAGAAGAAGCCGACGAAAGCCGCGCCGCCGATCGCTGCGAGGGACGCGGCTCTGACCAAGCAGAGCCGCACGGAGCCGGCCGTGCAGCCGTTCAAGCGGCTCGAAACTTCTAAGGTAAACTGTTTTTCTGATTGAAACAGAACTTTTGTAATGCATCAGTGGCTTGGTAAGCATTTGAGCGCGTTGTGGTTGCATTATCCAAAAATTCTATCGTTTGTTAAATTTTACATTTCTATTTTTAAAATTATTTTAATAATTAATTTTTAATTTTTAATTTCTATTTCCAATAAACCCTGCGCGAGACCAATAACTCAAATAATGCGCTTAGCTGATTATTAGAGCCAATAGTCAGGCCTTAATAATTAACATAAATTATTGGTTTTAATTTTTGTTGATAAATTGTAGGCCCTTTGAGCGTAATTGAGTTCTTTTTATCTAATTGGGCATTCTACCTAATGTGCTTATCCTTTGAAATTAACTTGAAACTTTCAATTTGCGGACTAAGAACAAAATTAAGTGCTAAGCCATACTACTAAGCCTTGTTCACTCGACGTGTGCTTGCCATCCATCAAGCTCCTTGTGGTGACCCACTTTCCCATGACCCACTTTCGAGTGTCTCACTTTCTAGTGATCCACTTTCCAGTGACCTACTTTCAACTGACCCACTTTCCAGTGAACACTTTCGCATTTTAAATATGATCTCGTCAGCATACAAGCCGCGCATGCGCACTTTAAACAGTGAGGACACCGCTGTCCTTCCACCCACCTCAACACGAGGACACGGGGAACTATATTGTTTTTGAGATGCCCACGTAGTTCCATATTACCAATAACTATCGTTATATGAAATTAGTAATTTTTCTTGTGTTAAATAATGACATTTGAGTAATTAACTTGAATGAGTTGTGGATGGTTGTGGTGAGTTGAGTGTAAGCATTTGTTGGTATTGATTTTTAGATGGCTATTAGTTCATGCATAATGAACATCATTCTGTGGTATAAGTCTGCTTGTAACCAGATTCAAAGATTCAATGTTTAACAGTTTTATCTAACAGTGAAAAAAAAGATTGCCGTACTATGTCAGCCAGTGCTTTGGTGCTGCAGCTAATTGTCCCTAAGATATTTAAAGATATCAGTCCCCTTTCACATGCAAATTCCCCGCATGCAGTTTTGTAGACAAATCATCATTTATTATTGGGCTTAATTTAACAATTGGTGTCAGTACCAATAGCAAAAAAAGAGTTTTGTCCAAAAAACTTTTTTTTCAAATGGTATTTAATTTTTCTTCAGTCATATAGTGAAAAATAATTATTCATCAAACGATGCTCAAACTTAGACAAATGATTATGGTTGATATTTAGTCACAATTGATGTAACATGTTTCAGCCGACGGCGACCAAAGAGAGTTTGACGGCTGGCAGCTCTGGCAGTGGGCGTGGCCTCAGCGGATTGGCCGGCCTGGCAGCCAATCTGAGCGCGGGACGAACATCCACAGACCCGGGGGGTGCTCGGGGCCCCTTGTCAGGGGTAAAACCCGACACGTTGCGTATCCCCACTCTGCGCGGGGAACCCTCAACCTCAAAAACTTCCGTCGCTCACGGGGACGCAAAAGTTTCTGGAGGAAAAGTTGTAGCGACTCAACTGCGATCGTCTACCGACAAGGGAACGACTCTGAAAGCATCCGGAGAGGGAGCAAAACAATCCGCGCCATCGTCCGTAGCGTCTGGGTCTTCTAGGATCACTGCTGGAATAAGCAGCACCTCCAGTCCATCATCATCCACCAATAGGACACCGACCAGCAGCGCTTCATCGTCCAATCGGACGACAGCATCGCCCGGCTCAATAGCCAATAAAGCATCAGCTTTAGTCGTCACCCCGTCTGCAGCGACGGCGAATAAGGCAACGGCGGCTGCTGCGGCTTCAACACCAGTTCCTGTGTCTGCGGGGGGGTCAGGGGGTGCGGGGGGAGGGGGGGCGGTGGGGGCTGGGGTCGCGGGAGCGACAAAGATGACACTGATGCAGAGTGCAGACAAGCGACTTCAGCAGATGAAGAAGAAGGCTGCGGCTAAGATGGTCGAGAAACGAACAGCAAAGTAGATTTGTACAAATATGGACATATTAAAGTAGAGAGAGTATTTCGAGAGAAAGAAAAATGAGAAGAAGTAGTCAAAAACATAAGAACATCTCACGTTTACAATGCAAGGACACCCAAAAGGAAAACTTGTATACAGTGTATTGACTAGTACTTGTAAAGCCTTAGTGTTTCGCCTGCTTTTTATGGGCTGACATTTAAAAGAACTAGGCATCTACGATCTTCATTATCTGGTTTATTTTCAACTATGATATTGACATGCAAGATTAGCTCATTTAATTTGATTTGCTGCAAAAAAATTGCAGGATATTGGAAGCTATTGATCATGTGCAGGCCTATGCCATTCTTACACAAACGATGAATTTTGTAGATTCTTGTCGTGTGCCACAACACTAATGGGCTGATGTTAGACCTCTACAACCATATGAGAAATTCGCTTCATGCCTCAATGCTTCCAGCTGACACGGGTTGTTGCTGCTAAACCCAGTTTTTGGACCAGGCTAAATATCTCTCCAATTATTATTTGACAGCTTTGCGACAGATCATCACAATGGAAATCACCACTCAAGGTTGCTGTAGTTGTTGCGAAGTTTATTGTGTGCTATTGTAAAATTCAAAATGAAATTTCTAACAAAATTTAAACATTAAATGGCTTTGTGACTTTAACTACATTAATCGTGTTAAACTGCTGATACACCTAGATGTAGGCCTGTGTATGAGGGCGTGAGGCCAAAAGCCACCTCATAGGCCTATGACTAGACACCCCCCACCTAATGTATGAGGGCGTGAGGCCAAAGCAAGCTCATAGGCCTATGACTAGACACCCCCCA
>JAQIWG010009786.1:0-10397 GCA_034695025.1 Chamaedrilus cognettii
GTCATTCCGCGACCTCCCCAGCCCCCAGCCCACCCCCCTGTTCCCCCTGACCCCCCCTCGGAGGGTGGTAAACCGTCGCTCGGTGTCGATAGAGTCCTGAAGGCGCCTAAACTGCCCCTCGCGACTGTAGTCGTTGACGGCTGTGACGATGACGATGACGACGACTGCGACGAGAATGGCCACGCCTTCGATCCACTCCATGCCCGCCGTCGGGTCTGACGGGATCTCGTCTACGTGTGAGAATTTTAAACCCCTAATTGGTTTAGCAGAATTATTGTGCTGCGAAGTTATCCATACAGACAGCATAAAAATAACGTAGTCTTGCAATTGAGTTTGAAAAATCATCCAAATATGGGTTCAATACTCGTATATTAGAGCAAATAATAATACTAAATGATATTGAGTTTAGAGTCGGTTTTGGCGTCCGGTGCGTGATGTCATCTAGAGATGATCGTGTGTATCCCATATTAAGTATTGAAATGCACACTTGAATCTAATCATCTAAATGAATCTTGAATCTTGAAGCTATGAATTTCTTTGATATCTAACTCAGAAATACATGCACTTTTGATCAAACCTTCGTCAAGATCGCCATTTCTGCCTGACTGCGAGGGATGGTAGAAGGACAGCCCCAGCGACACGACTGCCGCTATGGTAAGCACTATGAGCGTGACGTCAGTGAACGCCTCCCACAGGTAATTATAGAAGGGCTTGGCGCGCTTGTGTGGTACCGTGTTGGACCCGTACAGCCGTCTGCGCTCCCTCAAGTCATCCTCACTCCCAGTCAAACCTGCAGGGGCAATGATTCAGAATATAAATTGGATACGCTCACTCTAGATGTAAAACTCCATGGTGAGCTGAGAGACTGAAACTGTAACAGGGCCAATTTGCAATCAACGAACCGCACAAATCTTTGAGATTTCATTTCATGTAGAATCATCAGATATATTCAAATAGACAAGAAAAGCCCAGCAGATATTTAGACAGCTAGGCTATAACCTACCCTACCTATTTCAAAACCAAGAAATATCGGGCCTAAAATCTTAAATGTCATGAGCAATGTCAAATTCTATCGACGCTCAAGTTATTTTGTCGACTCTCTTCTCTCATATCAGCTGCTCAAAAATATCAAATTCTGATTTTTATAAGCCCCCTATTTCGTACCGTGCTGGGGCGAGGTGCCCAGTTTGTCGCACAGCAGCAGCACCCCCCCATAGTCCCGCTGTATGGCCTCACGGAGCTCCGCCCCGCGCAGTCGCATGACGTCACGCAGCTCTGAGAGCGAGCAGCGGGGTGAGCTGGCATCCTCTGAGCTCGTCCACTTGGCCGGTTGTAGGGCCTGCGTGCGAGCAGGCACGTGGACAGTGACTACGGTGAAAAAATTATGATTTTTGTATTTGTGGTTTAAGGATCGTGTGTAGCGCATAACGGCTATATACAGTCCGGTTATGTGCAAGGGAGCCGGCATAGAAGCGCTCCCCCTTCTTTAGTCGCCTTTTACGACAAGCCCGGGGAGCTCTGGGCTGCAGGTCAATTTTTTGTTTCCTTACTTGCCCCTTATTTCCATATAGTCCCCTATGCCCTATAGTAAATGATGATGAAGTGATTATATTTGGATAGGTTAATGAAGGACAGTGTGTATAGGCCTAGAAATAACTAACAAGTATGAAACGCAGGCAGGGCATTCGTTAGGCAAAATATCAACCGCACAGATAGGCCTGGTCAAGTATTTTTTCGGGTGAACTAGTGAATCGAATATATGAAGGGGAGGGTGGAGGCCCTCGGTTCTGACCTCGTCTAGTTCATATCCGAGAGCTGACCCTGGATCAAGTTCTAAGCGAGCCTGATCCAGCGGTCTGAACTCCAGTTCACACTCCTCCATGGTCGCTCGCGCACCGGAAGCGATTCAAAGATTCAAGTTGATAAATCCGAGCTTTAGGCTTGCAGATCAACGGTGGCCATGACACTGTTGTGTAGGCCTGATATATTGCGCAAAACGCGGAGGCCAATGTGTGTATCGAACTGACGCTATGTGACTTTGTTGCTGTAGTGCACTATGCCTACCTGTTGTAACGGTAGGCTAAGTAAACAAATTGGCCATTAGGGGGGCCTACATTACAACGAGACCTATAGGCCTAGACCCATCACATAGTTGCGTTTTATGCGAGAACGAGAATTTAACTGTGTACTCGAGTCTTGAGTCTAGCTAATAAACGGCGTTGTTGCCAGATCACTTCAGACAACTAATAATGGTATGTGTCGAATACATAGGCATGCATTCTCACTCATTTGATATTTAACAGTTAATCGCCAAGATTAACGCGATGAGCGCACCCTACGCATTTATGACTTCGTAGACTTCGACCTAATTACAGGACTCACTAATTATCGACGCATCAATACGGGCTGAATGGACAAACGTTATTAACTACGGAATATAAACGTCGTGCTATGTTGTCCGGTGTAGTCCTATCGCAGCTCTAGCTAGTGGATATTATATTCTCTAGGTAGGCCATCATAATTACTACGACTCTTGATGCATTACGAATGTCGGTGGACACTGGCGCTTTTAGCAATCAAAATAGAACGTGATGTTTGCGCGCTGTAGGCTATAACACGATGGCGACATTGGGGCCTAATGCAGACGCAAACAGAAGTCTGCACAGGGCCTAGGCGGCAGTTGAGACTCACGATACAGTGCGCCTTTGATGTTAAAGTTTGGGCCTATGGGGAGTCTTCGTCCCCTGGTGAAACTCGCATTATATATTTTTCATATACCACAACGTGTCGTATAAATGCTACGCTCAGTGTAAACAAGACACGTAATCGGTATCATAATAACGCTATTACATTATTTTATGATACCGTAAATTAAAGACGAAAATGACAGACCATGTATCGATCGGCCCAATAGCGCAGGCGAATGCTGTTATTAGAATTCTTAATTCTAGGCACAGAGCCTCAAAGAAGCCAACAATCTGCATTAAATATGCGCACAGCGTGGTATAATGTCGCTTGCATAATGCATACGATTCATTCAAAAAATTAAAATATTAAGGACGAGCGAATTCCACATGTAAAAAATCGCTTCCCCTCCTTTAGTCGCCGTTTACGACACGACAGGAGAGCTCTGAGCTGCAAACAAATGCTTTATTTCCCAATTTGCAGTGTGTTGTTGCATGGAGTCGAGGTTTAAAGAATATGCGCAGAATTTCCACCAGAATGTTTTCACATCGTGTTGTAATGTACAATGTATTAACGCCCGTGCAGCGCCACTTCTACTGTCAGTACCCTCATGAGTGCCTAACAGTAGGTCAGGGCCTATTATTGCAATAATTAGATCTATAGACTAAGCTGCGTTTTTAAAACATGACGATGAGCAATAGGACGGAGGTATTGCGCTAGCTGGATTCGATCATGCATGACAGAGTAGAACACACACTATGCCCTATAATAGACGTACTTGCGCTGTACATTGAAATGTGTAGCATTAGGCCTATACACGGGTCCTGAAATTGAGACAATTTATACTACACAATTTAGACAAAGCAATTTAGACTAAGCAATAAATACACTAAGTATTCTGTTAACGGTGGGCCCATCAGCGCCATTTTAGGGAAAAGACATGTCAAACGCTCACTGCTCAGTGTGCCGCTGATCTAAAAGTTGTTACTTTTTCGGACTCATTTACTGGGCTACAAAAATTAGCACCGTAGGCTACACGGCAGCCAATCACAGCACGGCAACACAGTTATCCACTAGACATCCACACGACACTGAACAGCGAACACGCAGCGTACGAATGACACATGGTAGGCTAAGCACGCATGATATTGCGTGCTCTGTGCTGAGTGTTAATTACTGCCAGGATAAGTTAGAGGCTTTGTTGTCAACTTCTGAATCATCGTCGCGTGCAATATTTAGTGCGCGTCTACGTTTATTGAACGCAACAGGCCTGCAGTGAATAACCAATGCAAGTATATAAATCAACTGGCGCACGCGCATCGACTGGGGCTATTGATCACCTGAGCATGGGTCATCCTATTGCATTGATATCATAGGTTCGGTGTATTATTGGGGGTGTGGCAGCTAGATACGCCGGGCTGCTGCTGCTGCTGCTGCTGCTGCTGCTGCTGCTGCTGCTGCTGCAGCAATAGCATGATAGAAGTCTTCATCGTCTCTAGCTTACCGTGCACTGCATTCGCGACACGCAACACGGGCTAGGCTTAATAACAGTGGAGTGAGCTCTATGCACGACATCATAGGTCTGTGTGTGTGGCATTGGGACATAGTCCGACTATGATAGTTGCGGTTCATCCATGTTTTGCAAAGCAGGGAGAGTGAGCTGTCATAACGTGAGAACAAACACGCGTTAAATTGTGTTCTATTGGAGCCAATATTCCAAGGAGGCAAAATTAGTATGGAAGCGTGTTCGGGCCTTTGAGCCTCGATGAAGTCCGGAGACCTATCGATTGATTTTATTTCAGTCACGGCACATTAAAAACGCAACATTAAGAACAACAAGGGACCGAAATCAAGTCGACTCAATGACAACCTATCAAGTGATTGTCAGAGAAATCTGCAAACATGCACCGTTTTAGCAGTAGCGCTATGCAGGGACGAGAATATGAGTACGTAAAAAAATGATAACGATGGACTACTTGCCAGTGGTATCTTTGTCAATCCTCCATCCGTGCAGTTATCAGAGAAGCTCCCGTACATCGACGCCTTGTTGCAAGGCTCGTGCAGCAGCAGTCGTGTGATGACAGCGAACCTCAACTCTTCAGTTAGAGCCTATTTCGCCGTTCTCAGTCCGTTTCTGTAGCAGACTTTAAGAAAATTTCTACACGCCAACATTCCCTACGAGTCACAACGCAGGAAACTTCAGACGCGTCGATTATTACAGTAAACCTACAGTATAATGTTTAGGCAACATCGATCTCAAAAAAGTAGCTATATGTTTTTGTTGCAATTGCGCTTAACAGGCATACCGTTGACAGTAGGCCAAGTTGTTGCCTACGTGTAGGCCCAACACATTCAATGCGAACCAGATTCAGCGCGCCTGCATTGTGAGATAGTAAAACGGGCTGTAGCCTAGCCTAGGCATCTCATCCGAGTGCGTAGAACAAATACTGCGTAAGTTTGCATAATGCAGCCATCTCGTCAGGCCCATAGGCCCGAGCCTACAAGAAGGCAATACTTCTCAAGATAACAGGCTTCTTAATCATGCTAATCGGTACTCTCATGCCACACACAACAAATCTAATCCCAACACGGCAGAAGTTTGAGTTTCAGCGCATCAACACAAGCGACAAGATTGATAAAGTTAAACCTTGAACCCGTGATACCAACATTTGTATACGCGACCCACGCGTATAAAAAGCTGCACGGCGTATTAATAGCGGTTCAAATCGTTATTTGGTATCACGTTCGTAGAACTGAACGGACAATATTCTTCAAACGTTTTTGCGCGTGAGGAAAAATTATCGCGCACGTCTCTTGAATCAGGTTAGTGGCAACTTTCTGCGTCTGTCGGTGCAGCAGTAATAATTTAATCGTTACGCTTTCATTTCGTTACTACAGGCCTACTGCCTAACTGATGATCTTCATCTGTAGGCTATCGGCCTCACTGCGTATGCCGCGTAGGCAGCTTTTATTGATAATCTTATGCAGCAAGAACCGTGCGAGAAGATGTTAAACCATGAACGGATTAGAACGGGCCTTTGCCCTCCAAAACGGCAGGCGTAGGCCTACGCGCCAAGTAGGCCCACACATGTAGTGTGGCAGTCTGCTTAACGTCAAGCTTGCTGGGAACTTTGTGGTCATACGGCTCATATATTAATGAGCAGTTACTGTAACAGTGAAGGTCAATCTCCTGAAATTCGTTACAAGGCTCAAAACTATCTGGACCTTCAACAGAAAAATTAAGCTACTCAGTTCATTGAAACAAAACAAAACTCTTCTTTCCCTTTTACACTCGTTTACTGTAAAACCTGAAATTTTGCTGCATTTAATTTTCGCGTTTTTTGAGGACTGCCCGTTAAAAATAGATTACGCCGTGTTATTTTCGCCCATGTAATTATCGCGAGTTTGGCCGATTCGCAAAATTCGCAAAAATTACATGCACGCGAAAATTTCATGTTTTACAGTAATTGTGGCCACTGTCTGTTGCAATCTATTAGTTACAAAGGTAATCAATCACTAGAGTAAAGCTTTCTGAATCCAGCATTCAAAAACGTTGGATTCAGAAAGTCTGTTCGTAAGAACCCAGCAATACGCTCACTCTGCTAGCAGCAAAAATCCGTTCATTCAATAATTCCATGCTTCAACAACAAATAGCGGATGTACAGAACAACTGGGCATAAAACTTTATACACCTTAAATGGCCCATTTAAAAATGTTGCAATGTCAGCTGAGGTATTCGAGACTTGATTTGGCCTTTTCCATTTCGTGCAGAAACGAGTAGAACTGAGGCAGGGTCAGCTCTGAAACACAGCGGTTGAACAAAGGATCAAAGCTTCAAATTTAGACATTGCAATAATATGACAACAATATAACGCTTCACTATCATTCATGACGTAGTGTGCCATGAAAATTCAAGAATAAAAACAGATAACTTAGTTTTTTCAAAGAAGGGGTGCATGCGTGGAAGGAGGGGCGGGAGCATTGGAGGAAGAAGGGGAGGAAGTAGGGGCGCAAGAAAGGGCGGAAGAAAGGGCGGAAGAAAGAGCGAAAGAAAGGGCGGAAGAAAGAGCAGAAGGGCAGAAAAAAGGGCAGTAAAAAGGGAGGAATCAGGGGCGGAAGAAAGGGCGGAAGTAAGGGCGGAAGAAAGAGCGGAAGAAAGGGCAGAAAAAAGGGCAGAAAAAAGGAAGGAAGCAGGGGCGAAAGAAAGGGCGGAAGAAAGGGCGGAAGTAAGGGCATAAAAAAGGGCAGAAAAAATGAAGGAAGCAGGGGCGGAAGAAAGGGCGGAAGAAAGGGCGGAAGCAAAACTCAAAAGCTTAGTTTCTGAATGGACAATGGGTTAAAGTTAAAATCTGCAAAAATGCTTCATGAATCACTAGAGAAATCATAGAGCTGATGGGGAAAGTTTCACGCAAGCTTTTTGAATGCAAGATTGACATTTGACAATATACTAAACAAATAAAACATCAAACTTTAAGCACTTTAATACGATATATAATCATGGACTAAATGCAAGACCCACCCATATAGACATTCTCCATAGCATGACCCTTGTTTATTGCCAGCTTCAGCTGTGACAGCGCAAATGCATTATAATTATATTTAATTCATTATTTCAATCTTCGTGTTAGCATTGCACTGAAATTGTCATTACTTAAAGCAATTCTTAAAAAAATTGCATAGTAATACAGATTGCTATAATTTTTACAACAGGGATAAAAAGCATGATATTACGTTGCGAAGTAATATAACACGGACAACGAAATAATCACAAAAAATTGCCCATTTATCGCCCCTAAACTAACCGATTATTTACAAATAAAGCACAAAAAAAACGGTTCCACTTCACGAACCGTGATTGCTGCAAAATGAAGAAAAGTAAGCAAAACATCACGTTTAATGCATGCAAAGCTACAAATGCAAATATAGGGGCCTAGTATTTTAGTTTAGTCTGCTAGATTTGAACTAAAAGTCTCCTTACAGAAATTCATATGACAGGCTACAGCAATGATGACAGTGAGTGAGCAAACCTGAAGAAACGTGCTACCGACTTTGGTCAACTGACTACTAGCCGCAGTCACTGCAACATCAGTATTACAGCATCAAGTTAAACTTTGATATCCTTCTTGAAATCACTAGATGAATGCATAATAGCACTGAAAAGAATAAAATTAATATTAGATAGAATACATGCAATGTAAACAACACACAATGACTGCAGGCTTCTATTGCAAACAGAAGATTATATTCATCAATACATTCATTTAATATCAATGCCATAAAAAAATTATTTGCCTGCACAATATAATTTGTATAATATTACATAGAGTATACAGATAGAGAAGATATACTCATAGAGTATACACAGAGAAGATAAATTTTGGTGTTAGATAGAGAAGACAATATTCGTATCCATAATTTGTATCTGAACAGGCAATTAGAAAATCAACGATTCAAATAAATTCACAAGCTATATTTGATAATAAATTCATCATTTATAAATCATAGTTCATAATAGATTCACGATTCATATCATTTACGCAGGGGAAGGCGACGCACCTCCAAACTTCCATTCCATGTCGACGAGTTGGTTGACGGAGAGGGTTTGGCGCAGGGACCCACGTGTCATTGCAGCCTGGTTATCTATCCACTGAACACACAACCAACAGTCTGACATCCATCATGACAGCCTTGGAAGCCAAAATGAACTCTAAACTCAATAGCATTAATTAATGCTATATAATTGAAACATTTAAAAAAAAAAAAAAAAATCCGTTAATGATTTATGTCAATTTGAATGAGAACGTTGAAAATTTAATTGAATAAAACCTTTACATCTTGGAGTCGGCTAGCTTTCAGTCACTACAGGCATGTCTAGCCTGCTAGCAGACTGCTACAATAATTATGCACACAGCAGCTATAACTGAGAAGGCAAGGCTTTGTCAAAAACAATAAGTAGAACGTATATTAAAAATATAAACAAATACGGACCAGCTGGGAAAGACGAGTAGCTTTCTCATCGTCGAGTCCTGATAAAAGCAATTAAAACACTCCAATAATGTAAGCAGGCCACAAACAGTCAACAGCAGAAATTAGTATCCGCGAATAAAAGTCGTTTTTTTCTTAAAAGGTTATATTTCGAGTTTAAAGCGAGCGGTAAGCAGTAGCCACCTAGCTAGCATTGCTTCATATCAGATTTGCTGCAACATAATTCAAAAACATCCCTTTTTGAAAAGTAGCCATTTTAAAACATAAACCACGCGTATAAATCATCAGACATAAACATTGATAATGCTTCGAATTCGCTGTCAAGAATTTGTTAGAAAACTTAACACGTTTACACGGTTGCCAAATGCATTTGACTCATAGTCACGTAGTAGCTTTAACTTACCAAGGGAAATGATATCTTCCTTGACCAAACCAGCGTCCAGATTCAACTTCAAACAACCTGAAGCATTGCACCAACAATGACCAATCACAATTTGAAAGATTTAGCAGGGCATTTAGTTTCAAAAAAATGTCATACTGTAAACGCATATATAAGTCTAGATATAAAATAAAACAAAAGTGATCAAAAGTGACATTTTCGTATCAAAAATAATTGAAGCAATGCTTGCAAATATTGTGTCATCCAAATTAATACAATTAACCTATTAAATATGCATGTATATATTTCAAGCAACATGCAATAATTATCCAAAATCAAGTTCAAGCACCCCTGCAAAAACTATGCGATTTACCCCATTCAATTTATAAATTAAAAATAAATATTAAACTGTAGTTACAATAATATACTACTGTTAAGCAGTTGCACTGACTGGTAAGGACGACCATGAGACCCTTGATGACATTCTTCAGGCTCGCAGAATTGACGCCCTGTTGCTGAGAGAACTCCTCAAGCTGTTCAAGCATCCAGGACGACTAAAACACACACCAACACGCCATTTATTGCACTTCAAACAGAACAATACGGTGACCTAAATTATAGTAATTTCTAAATTGTAATGCATTGTCAAGAAAACGGTTCTACTATAAGCTTAGCACTTGACTTAATGAGACTGGTAAACATTTTAAATTTAACACTTCAACGCTTGCGATATATATAGCACGAGAAATGTATCATCAAAATTAGCATCAGGTCTAATTAATTCAGTATAGGCTCTTAAGCCTTTTAAAAGAGAAATCATTTCCAGTCCTGACCTTGCCCGGTTCTGCGAGAAATGTGAAGACGATCGAGGACAGCTGACGAAATTGCTGAAAAACAAAAACAAATAATTATATTTACTATGTGCATCTCGCAAGTCAACTCAAGCCAAATTTACTCACATTCACGGCATAATATCATTTAAAAGAAAGTGACCAGGATACTAGCAACAGAGATCGCCACTTTGTAGCCTAAGGTGTTATCGGGGAACATCTATAATAATTAGGCGTCATGTTGTCGGATTCAATTTTGTAATTCGATAAAAACCGAATATATAAAAATTCAATCCATCAAATACAACTATTTTATGGAAGTCCTTTCTCCACAACTTATTGAGAATCTTTAGGCCAAAAAACCTCCTCGCTGAACTTGTTCAGGATTTGAATATCGGCAAAAGTAGAGTCAGGGGGCGTGTCGCGCGTGTAGTGAAAGGTCGCCATCTTTGTTTAAATGATCGGAAAATAAACATCGGCTAGCGACTGAACTATGTTAATGCAATAATTGTAACCGA
>JAQIWG010009787.1:0-10396 GCA_034695025.1 Chamaedrilus cognettii
GAATAATCTGATTGGTTAATTCGGACTACAAAATAAAATCGCACTTCAAATCGAAGTCTAGCAACCGGCCTTAAATGACGATTATGTTAAATATATTTAAATATTTGCCTCATTAGGATCCACAATGAAGTGTGTGGAATTATCATTTACCAATTAAACACTGCTTGTAGTCATCAAGCTGTAATGCTAACCGCCTTTTTCGTCTATTCTGTTAATGCCAATGTTTTCACAGAGATTTAGACATGCGCCCCGGTGAGGACTGCAGGAGCTGAGTTTTTGGATGCCTTTCTTGACGCCAACTAAATAAATAATTATCTGGCATGGGGTTAGCAGCTAGCGACACTTGTGTGTTTAACAGCCTTGCTAAAGGGCCTGTAACGCATGATTTCATAGTTGCTGGCGCGGGGACCTAAACCCTGGTCCTTTAGACTCAAAGACCGACGCCTTAACCACTACACCAGAGCGCCTCACCGTGGTGTAGTGGTATTACATAATATTACATCATATAATGTAATATTACTCCAGCCATAATGCCAAATGTAAGATTACGAGTATATTGATCGTGTGATCATAGCTGATAACATTGTCAATGACTGACAGGCCCTCCAATATCTTGTTCCAATATAATCCACGCATATTTTAAAAATTGTGATACACGGCAAAAGCGGCAAAAAATTAACAAATCAGCTTTCAAAAGAAAATGAGTGCGTCAAGTGCGTATAACGAATTCGAGCGCGGTGGAGGATCAACTCATCTCTGCGATTGAAGGTTTACCCTTAAACTTTGTGTCGCTTATATGACAGGCCCTTTAGAGGTTACAGTTTCTTGAACGCGATACTGCTACGTATGTATGTATGATATTGCACTTATAACGCACCAAAAATAAGTCATGCAAACGGAGAGATGAAAAAACATCATTTCCTTCAATCGTAGGTGCGGGAAAAGTGCAGCAGACTGCATGCAAAAAGTGGTTTTGAAGAAATAAATTTTCAGCAACAGTGCTACAGTGAGCTTGCCGGATATCTGTGAAGTGTGTATTCACCAATGGTTTGTATAGCCAGCGTATTGGACTATCTAATATTGCCAGCTGCATGCGGCTGGTGGTCTTGGCTGGTGCGTCAAGTAGAGTATACTCAAAGCTGAAGTACGCTGCATAGTAGACAATCAACAGCGAAATTAACGCCCTGAGTATTACTGAAGCGCTTTCAGAAAGTTTCAGAAGCTTGTCTAGCATGAAACGCATAACAACCGCACTACCGGCGGGTTGCTCAAAATTCAACGAGGAGGCACAGGCCAAGTGGGTGTAAGTCAATGCCAATGATGATAGCTGTTTGACGCTGTTGAACTAAAATATAAAAAATGTCAAGTCTACAAAGTCATGACGTCACGCATTACACACCAGAATTCAAAAACAGCAAACATAAGTTCATGCTGTAGCCTAACTCCCTTAAAATGTACAGCTTCAAAACTTTTTCACCGCTACACTCGTACTATTTATCGCCTACTAAATTGGCAAACAATTCGCATATTGTTTTCCCAAAACATCCAATATAAACGACTCATAGTCAAGTGAATATCCTAGCGTCGCCGCAGTAGGCTCACAGCCATCATTATTTGATGACCGTGCCTCGTTTCGACCTTTTCGTGTCAAGCCAATCATGTCAAGCGCACTGCAGTACAGAATTTAACTTTAAAGCAACACTTGACCACTAAAGCGCAGTGACGAAGACCAGTAAACGGGGAGTAGACGCTCAGTTGGCATTCGAATTAAACGTCAACGACTCAATTACGGACTTTTTCGTAACTTCTTTCCGGACGCTCTCTCTACATACCCAATCTCCTCTTAACTCAGCCCATAGCAGAATAAGCGTATCGAAAAAGAGCCGAAGGGCGATCCGTTAGCCTAAAGATTCTGAAGGCGGAACGCCGTCCTGGCATAAACTTGCAATCGTTTTTGTTACGACGGTAGGTGTAGCTTTTATCCCGGAACGTTATTCTACGTACATTTTTTGAGGAGTGTAGGCTAAGAGTCCATAGCATGTAGCGCGGATGTACATGTAGCCAAGCAATGCTCAGCTTGGACTGATTAATATACCTCCCCCCGTGACATAGGCTTCATTGAGGCCATGCTTCACTGGACTATTTATCACTAGCATAGTTTATATCAGATATTTTGGACTAAGTCCAAGACTGGCTACGTCACTAACATAGGTGCTAGCCAAGGGAAGTCACTATCGTCTGTATATTGATGCACGTATGGAGATAACGGGGGCGGGGCTTGGCCCATGGGCCAAACCAATTACCAACCGTCAACAATTGACTGACAGGGTCATGACCCTTTCATAACCAATCACAATAATTAGCAACGACTAAATCAACTTTCGTTTTTAGCAAAAAAGTCCTTCTTTCTACGATATTGTACCGCTGATGTGTGCGCGTTCTAGGCTTGTAGTTGTGTGATGCTATGTCGCACACGGCACCAAAAAAGTGGATTGTCATGAGGCAGAAAAATAATGGCATGAGCTATTAGGCGTGTTTCTATTGGCTGTTTAGAAGCAAGCTGATTCCGGCCATTTTTTGGAGGCAATGGCAGCAACAAATTACCCCATCATGCCGCCTCTGACAACCCCCTTTTTGTGTGCCGTTCAGCTTCAATGAGTTACTTTCTATGTTTATAGCAGTTCTAATTCTTTGGTTTATATCAATTAAGGAATATCTCAATCTCTTCTCAATTAAGGAATGTGTAGTGGTTGAGGCGGGAGAATCCAGAGGGACTGGGAACCCAGAGATCTGGGTTCACGTTCCCGCGCCGGCATTCTGGTTGACGATAGGAAGGGCATCCGGCCACAAAAATTCAGATCCAATATAAACGTCTAACCTGTGTTAACACGGGCACGTCGTTAGAGGCTTGCCTAGCTGCTGTCTACTGTGAGCCCTGGCAGGAACAAATAAGAGTGGATAATCGTCTCCTAAATTCAAACTTCATTTACTGCCACTCTCCTAAACGATATCGGTAAAGATTTATATTTTCCTTAAAAGACACCGAATTGTCCTAGTCCTTCCTTAGAAGTATTTGAAATTTAGCACACCTGCGGCCTTCCGCCAGGCTGCGTTACAATTGAATTGTAACAACTAACTACTCCAGTTCTACACGGCCATAAGGTACACGGCCACAAGGCTCGCCTCTCTCTCACGCGGCCCTAGCGGCCTAACTAAATTACAACATACACCCAAATGTAGGAAAGGGTACTCGGTGCAACCGCAGCCTTGGCTGTTTATAAAAATCAATAATTTATAATCCTGTAACAGAATACAAAAATTATCAAAACACAACGAAACCTTCCATCCTGTTCTATTTTCACTTCTACTCCGATCCAAGCAGCCCTAGTTTGTTTTCAGTTGGAATACTCATCTTTCTGGACCATATATCACATTTTCTTCAGGCGCAAACATGAAAATATCGACACAGCTATCTTACTGCCGGTTGCTAGACTTCGATTTGAAGTGCGATTTTATTCTGTAGTCCGAATTAACCAATGAAAATATATGAAAGATTTGTATCGAATAATCTTGATTGGATAATTCGGACTACAAAATAAAATCGCACGTCAAATCGAAGTCCACAAAACGGCAGTTAGTAACTTTCTCATTTTCCATTCGCCTGGGTTTTGATCAATTGTATATTGATGGTTGTTCATAGTGACGAATGGCCCCTGTCGTCCGAAAGACGTCATCGGCCCCAGTGCGTTGGTTACAATAATTCTGTACTGTTTGCAAGGAGGTTCACAGCTCTGGAACACAAAAACATTATTTTAGATATTCTCAGCATTATCGCAGAATATCGCAGATACCTTAGGGCGGAGTAAAAACAATGAACTTTGGAAAGGCGTTGAAGATTTGCAGGGAAGCGTCTTTACGTTGCATTCTGTGTTTCTTACAGCATAATTCTACAATGCAAGAAGAAGAGGAAAAGACGTTGGAGCAGAAAACTACCGACAGAGAAGCGCTAAAACAATTCTCTCGAATGTTCGACCGCCGCATAATGTTTTCAAGCCTATGTTTAAGAACAGGGAGCATAGCAGAATTATTCAGTACTAACTACAGCATGGCACGTTATGGTCTGACAATGAACGAGCAGGACACGGACACAATGTGTTACACAAATATTGTTTTTTCGCCTGGAAAACTTGTCCCCGACGACTACAGTGGACTAGTGTACAGGATTTATACACGAGGCATGCATCCCGGCTACGTGAAGCTGATTGAAGAGACGAGCGGCGGAGCACTCCACAGTTTTCACAGTTTGATAACGGATGTACGTAAGACCGTCCTAGGTACCTTAATCAGACAAGTGTTTTCTAAATTAACACCCAATGGACCAGCGTTGAAGCATTCAAAACCAAATTTCATCTTCACAGAAAATCCCATCACAAAAGTATGTCCTGAAAACATAGTACCAATGAATGACATGGTTATTGCCGCCCACTGTCAGTACTGGCCCGTCGAGGCGTCCGAGTGGATCACGCGAACACGCCGTCACGCCTGTCCGTCCAAGTCTGTCATCAAAACGAGTCGTCAGATACGGGTGTGACTTCGTCGGCGTAGCATACAACAAGAAAGACACGGACGAATGGCGATTTTCATTCTCAGTAGCAGAAGTGCTCATGATTGGCAGCTGGACGAGCTCACAGAGAATTGCTTACCGAGTACTCAGACTTGCATACAAGCTTATAAATCAAAAGCTGCACGGAAGAGATGTGAATAAGATATTGCACTCATATTACATCAAGACGTTGATGCTGTGGGCGTGTGAGGAAAGAACAAATGAATTCTGGGCCGAACATTCTCTAGGGTATTCTATACATCAACTATTGATAGAAATGGCCAAGTGGCTGACATCAAAGCACTGCCCTAACTACTTTATACCAGACAACAACATGATGGATCACTTGGCGGACAAAGACGTATCCAGTGACGTCGCTGCCTTGCTCGGGGCTTGCGTCTGTGAACCGTTTATATTGAAAACAATAACAGTGTGCTCAGAAGAGGAGGAGGCTACCGCAAGTTCACATGCAGCAGAGCTACCACGCTGGATTTACAACGCCATGGAAATACACCAACATTTCAAACAATGGTTAGCATTCAATCGAATATCTGGTTTAAAAGAATACCCGCCCAAACTCCAGACTGTTCTACATGAGGAACTGAGCCCCATTCACCTCGGCCTTATTAGTCATAAGAAAGCCTCCACTGATATGAAGGACTGTAGCTCTGAATATATGTTTCAGGCTGAACAGCAGTTACAGCTAGCAGCCACTCTACATGAATCAACGGCCATTACACGTGTTGACATTAGTCGGAGGGTTAGCGGGCTACTGATAAACTACTTTATTTGCTATAAAGAACATAGAATAGTGGGCGAATCTGTCACAAAAGTTTTCACTGATTGCAAAGAAGAAACCAAAGCAAATGAACTATCGCCCGAAATTAAATCCACAAATAAAAATTTCCAATTGCAACAACATTCGAAAATACTTCTATACAAGCGAAAGTGTGAAAGAATTGCTGATACGCCTATTAGCCCACATCAAATCAAACCGTCATTTCAAGCCACTGAGCTAATACTATGTTCGACAGGTATTAACCATAAGGCCTCAACAGAAGCGGAAGTGCTATTCTGCCGCCATTGGCCGGGTCACAGTCCGACAGTGAACGCGTCTTGGTTCATCGCCAAGGCGTATCTCGCCAATCTCTACTAGGCTCGACGCGACTACGAGGCGACTGTGGCGACGTGCGACGAGGTTGTCAAAGTCTCACAGGATTCCACAGCGAATTCGCTATTGGGTAACGATGTACTCCCTGTTATAGTATCCACTCAGTGGACAGCAGTTTATGACAAAGAACTCCAAGCGCTGCTCGGATTATGTTCACTCTGCACGTTTGTTCATTCCTCTTTGTCAAATAGAACAGACACGCGCTCGGTGTGCCTCGCTGTGCGTCCAATCCTATTTGTATCCTATCTGAAGGCGCGCTGTGCAAGAGATCAAGGTCCTTCAAGAAATGCTATATTATTACATACGCACCGGGACTTTTTACCAAGTAGCTGCCTTTTGCAACCACGCGATCTAATTCCATATATGCAATCAACATTCAACGCACTTCTTTCTCGAACTTAATGTCAAATCAGCTCTTGTACTCACACAATCACACTCTGACTACAGCTACTACACACGCTCTTGTTATTGTACATTGGTAGTGTGATCAATTGACCTGTATTCTCACATGAGCCGAAAGATACATAAAGATATGCTTTTTGGGCACGTTTTCATGAATATTTCTCATCGGACATTACTTACAGTAAATATTTTTTGGCATATTTCAAAAATAAATTTATACAAAATCACTTATATTAAATTGTTTGTTAAATTTCGTGAGATTCAGCTAAATGTTTACATATATAGCCTGGAGAGCGCCTGTTTTCGCGCCGTTTCCAAAAAAAAAAATTATACTTGAGTTGCTTATTGCTACCCACTCCCACTGCTGCAATATCATAGGCTACATGCACTACCACTTCATACATCGTCGGCGATGCCGAGAGTAGACGAGACGAGAATCTTCACTCCGAGCGTGATCGCTGACATCAGGACCGCTTCACACAACTGCAACATCAAACCACGGACAACTAGAATGTAGATACGAAAATAAACAGCCAATAAAATGATATTGCATGTTATTCACATTTTTTCAGGCAATTGTTGCTGAGTTTGGACCAACAAACTTGTGCAAATTCCGACATCAAGAGGTGTCTAGTTAAAACAAAAAAGTAAATTATTCTACAAAATGTGTATACGGAGTGCAAAATGCGTGTGGCTCGCCGATATATTGCACGTATTACAATACGCCATAGTTTCAAAAGCGGCATTTCATAAACTAATTGTAGTGATTCAACTATCCTCAAAGATCAAAGAGCCTCATTGTCATAGGATAAGAAATAAGTTAATAACGAACCAAGAAAAGGATTCGAATCCGTATCCAAGAGAGGAGTGATCGTAAGGAAACTGTGACCTGAAAACAGTGAAAACAATGCAAGTATTAGGAGTAGAAGTAACTAACTACTAACCGCCTTTTTTGACGTCTACTCCGTTAATGTCGATGTTTTCACACGCGTTTAGACGATTTGAGCCCTTGTGAGGACTGCGGGAGCTGGGATTTTATGGCCAGATGCACTTCCTGATGACAACCTGTGTGTTTAACAATCTTGCTGAAGAGCCTGTAACTCATGGTTTTAGTTGTCTGTTGCCTGCTCGGGGACTTGAACCCTGGTCTTCTGAAAGTCCGACGCCTTAACCACTACACCACAGCGCCTCGCTGTGGTGTAGTGGTCTGGTGCAGTGTGCTTAAAATAGCATAAGAACGTAATCTGAATTATCTAGAGTGCCACAAGGCTGGAGGCAAAGAATGACGCGAGCAACATCTCGTTGCTAAACAAAAGTACAGCGCTCGTCAGCAGCCATAGCTGTTGGAGAACACCAGGATTTTTGCTTTATCCTTAATGCAACTTTAATTAATTTATATTCTTAAAGTTACCATTTTTTACTACCGTGCATAATTCTAACGTTTTAAAATCAATCGCAGATGATAGTTTGAATGCGCACGAATTCAAAAAATAGATGAAGGCTTCTAACATTATCATAAGAATTAATTTTAATTCAGAATGCGAATTTAATCAAATTTAGTTCAATCATGGGTCAATTAAATTTATCAGTTAGACAAAGGCAACAAAAAAGCAAAAAATGATAAGAAATAAAAATTGCCAGAATGAACGCCAAGCAATACGGTTTGTGTTCAACTTCTAACTGCATGTCCAAGCAAACAAAAAATGTGAGCTGCTCACCGATTGACCAGCAATGATGATCTTGACCGTGGCGGGTCGACGAATCGCAGCGCGTATATGGCAAACAGTGAAAGGATTTGAGTGAGCAGCGTGAACTGAGCGAACTGTGCAGCAAAATAGAGCGCCCTTTGATCACAACACATCTCAAATCACATCACACAACAGTCAAGTACAGGCTTTCTCAACCGGTGTTCTGCGCAGCAGTGGCATATTGCGGCGAGTATTCAACAAGCAGAGTATAGCCAACAAGCGAAAGAAAAATAAGAAAATTAGTTCCATCATTTTTTACAACATCTCGTTTATAAGTATGAAAAGTGTAAGATGAAGACAAACACTGAAATGATCCATTTCATATGATAAGCCATCTAATGATCATTTTCGGCATGTTCAAGTACTCCTCGTCATCAAACTCTCCGGGCCGTGACTTGGTGCTTCGCCCGCATTCTAGCAAAATTTAAGCGCTCCTCGTAACGTCAATTTGCCTATGATGTACAGCAGCAAGTAAGCCTGGCATTTATTTTTGTACCCGCTTCTCAGCAATAAAGAATGCAAAATATTATTGAATTAGATCAAGTCAAATTTGAACTAATTCAATCTGCTCATATACCCCAAAAAAATGATAAGTTTATAGCTTCACTCACGCCCAGAATAAAGGAAGACTGAAAGCAATTGGAATCAAGTCGCGTTCATGAAATAAATTTCATCTTCCTGGCCAGATCTACAAAGAAAATCAAATCAATCGACGCCCATAACACGTGAAGGTCCCCGACGACTCCTGCGGACCACAAAACGTATTTTGATTCCACTAAAACTGTTGTTAAAATATTGTTATAACAAGAAAGACAGCGTGCCCCCTACCTGCCATGCAAACATGAAGCAGACGGTTGCCGCGGCGATAACAAGACTCGATCGACAAGTGGGTCGAGCCGATCTGCGGGCATCGACACTGAACGTTACTGTTGAAAATAAAAGTTTGCAATCGCAAGCAAATTATAACAGCACAACTTGTGTAGATTTCAGTCAACTGCATGAAGATCATCAATATTCACATTATTGAGTGACATCATCGTAACTAGCTGGCTAGGATGACTTAACATTGACAGGGATAACGAATCGCCTAGTGTACATAGTAATCAGCGAGATTAGCGAAAAAATACATCATTGATGAAGTCATTGATGACCTTACATAGAAATGATGCTGAATCATTGATGAAGTCATTGATGAAGTCATTGATGACGTCATTGATGACGTCATCAATGTTACTAGTCCTACCTGATGACGGCTGTGACGATAAACATCTGTACGACAAAGAACGGATAAGCGAAGCTTTCTCTAAACGGCGGCGTCCACTGAACTATTGTGCACTACAAACAACAGAGACTTTTCATCAACAGCACAAACATAGAACCCTTGGGCAATATATACAAGAGAGACTTTATATCAACAGATGTAGACAAGCAAGTAGGGGCGAAGAAAACAATATCAACAGCATCCTCCAATATTCAACGCAATGCATCCATAAAATTCACAGATTTTCAGGCACATAAATACACCGAAAAAGTACTATTAATTTAAAAAAACACCACAGCCAACACAAAATAATATTCAATTTTAGTTCACGTCCCTATAAGACCTAAAACCACGCTCATGTTCTAGGATCCCCCTAATCGATCAACCAGAATCTAAATCAATTCGTTCCGCTCCGACTCTCATTTTTCCCCCACAGCCCTCCAACGTCAAGCGCAATGCGGGACAGGGCACGGCGCAATGCAGGGAAATTATTGGGGGAAGGAATAAACAATTGTCCGACGACTCAGTGAGTGCGAACACTAGTGCAACACGCTCGTCAATGTGGGAGCTCTTCCGAAAACAAATCAACTGCAGGCACGCTAATTGGGAAAAGGAGAGATTAAAAGAAGCGCGTGCAATGGAAGGGAGAATAGAGGGACCCAGGGAAGAGCGTTAGCAGGCCTAATGGGAATAAATAAATATATAAACTGGAATCCGTACAGGCCCTGGTTTATGCGTACTAAAATAAATTGTAACAGAATCATGTGTACAGCATAGCCAGAGGAAAGCTCCGCCCACCTCTCCGTGATTGTAGAAAATGAAGACGACCGTTAGAATTCCCCCGAGCGCGCTCCCGCTGAGCGCAAGAACAGAAACAAGCAATCATCAATATACAAGCAAAATTATCAATATATATCAATAATGTATTGGCATATATTGATAGTCCAACAGTAAGTTGAACTTCTATTATATAGTAGACCTGTGCCAATAAAGTTCTTCACAGATATCACGCAAGCCTTCATAACTTTATAACCATTAGACCCAATGGCTCAACAGAGAGTTCTTGGGCTCAGAACAGATACATGTATGATAGCTCGACTCAATCAGAGAACACCAAAAAGTCACAGATCATTCAAAAATTAGCTATTATTGGCTAATTAATTACTTTAATGATCTCATATCATTCAAATACTGTAAAACATGACATTTTT
>JAQIWG010009788.1:0-10394 GCA_034695025.1 Chamaedrilus cognettii
CGTAGCACACGTAGCACACGTAGCACACGTAGCACACGTAGCACACGTAGCACACGTAGCACACGTAGCACACGTAGTACACGTAGCACACGTAGCACACGTAGTACACGTAGCACACGTAGTACACGTAGTACATGTACAGTATAATTGCACGCATGCCTAGAGATTCTCAGCATTTTATTACACCATTGCGTCCTGACATGATCCGCTGTTATCAGGACATCGATCAGGACATCTGCTCGCAGTCTATATCGATCAATGCACACGGAACAATGTTGACACACAGAATGACCAAAATTGCACAAAATGCAATCTGCACACAATGCAAGCCACACAGACTACACCTGCAACTAATTGCAATATTCTAACTTATCAATAGTTATACGCTGGTACGATACCGAAGACCTGGTTTTTATGTCTACATTGTCTGGCTCATCTACTTACATAAGAAAGTACTACAAACATCGAAGTTGGAAGATCACGCTGTGATTTATTGCTCTACACTTAGCCGACATTGCTCGTAGCAGTGCGGCACTGCTCACGTCACGAGGCTGAAAGTCGCGCAGGAATGGTTGCAGCACAACAGCGAAGTCCTCTCTGTAATTGTACGTCTCGTCCTCAGCTATCGCCCTCAGCTCGTCGTAGTACGCGAGCTGTGTGGCGCGCAGGTTCTCCCTCGTCGCGTCGTCCATCGCGCACTCGCAGAGCCGACTGTAGCAGAGCAGGACAGACTGTAGCAGGGCAGGATAGACTGTAGCAGAGCAGGACAGACTGTAGCAGGGCAGGACAGACTGTAGCAGGGCAGGACAGACTGTAGCAGGGCAGGACAGAATGTAGCAGGCAGAACAGACTGTAGCACGGTAGGACAGACATGGACCTAATCCTCCCCCCCGGTGGTCCAGTAGGACATGGACTTACCCCCCCCTCTCCCCCCAGTGGTCGATTGTAGGATATGGACCTAATCCTCCACCCTCAATGATCTATAGTCGGACATGGATCTAAGCCTCCTCCCGGTGGTCTATTAGGGCCTGGACCTACCCCCCCCCTCTCCCCAGTGATCGAGGGCCTCACGTCTGCAGCCTGTCACACAAGAAGCCCTGACTGAGCTCGCCGAGGGGCGTGACGTCGAACATGGGGACGAGGTTGAGGAAGACGCGCGGAAGATTGTTGAAGAGGATATCCACGGCAGCGCGGATCTGCGCGCCGTACGCGACAGGGTTGAAGCTCTCCTGCAGCAAACCAGCCAGGCACCTTTGCAAACCAATCCAACCAACTTCGAAAACCAATCAAGCAAACTTCAAAAACCAATCCAACCAACTTCTGAAATCATTCCAGCCGATTTCCCAAATCAATTCAGTGAACTTCTAAATCAATTAAATGATCTTTAAAAGTCCATCCAGTTAGCGTCAGCCTTCAACAAACAATCCAGAGAATCTCAACAACAAATAACTTTAAAACCAACCCCGGCAACTCGTTTTTCCATAGGAGCAACTTAACTACAAGGCGACGCAAATTATGAGCAGTTGAAGGAAAAGGCCTTAATGCTTCAATAATAATGAAATAATGATCAATTGGGATAGTGTCTTGTAAGTTCTTGTCAAACTTTCACAGCGCATCTACTCTACGTGAGCGCCAATGTGAGAGAATGTCCTCCGACGATTTAATCGCAATTGGTTTACCCAATCCTGGCAGGAAGCACACAGGTCGCTTCCACCGATGAACAACGTCAGCACCTTCCAGTCTCCAAGGAAGTTAATGACCTGATCCTCTCGAATTCGGTCGACCATGAAACGAGCCTGGTTGGCCATGTCACTGCAAGTAAAAACCACGGAAAACTGTAAAACATAAAGTTTTTGCTGCATGTTATTTGCGCGGTTTTGCCTCTGAAATTTAGCTGCACCTAATTTTTGCGTTTTTGAAGACTTCCCATTATAATAGCATCTGCAGCTTTATATTTGCAGTGTTGTGCAGGGAATTAAAAATGTCATGCGCAAATGATACGGCCAAGACCACTATTGCAGCGCATCTACATGTCTATCTATACACGTATTTCTCTACATATCGTCATCTACATGTACGTTAGAGACGTACACAGATTACAATGTCTGCTTTTAGATTTCTTGAAGCTCCGACTTAAGCCTCGAATTTTGACTCTGTGACCCCTGTCATAGTCGTCGTTCAAAATTTAACTGAAAACTGCGCTCTTCTCGGATGCGTATGCGTAAAGTGTAGGCCTACGCGTAAATACGCTATCATTGTAGTTGAACTTTTTACCTCGGGTAACGCGTTACCGTGCAGCGCTAGTAGTTCACTCTGCGACATGGTACTCTAGAAGTTGGCCCGTAGGCCTGCATCATAATTATTATTCTATTTTGGGCGTTCCTTTCGAACACGCGTTGGCATGGATAACTTTGGATTCGTGTGCCATTCCTAGCGTCGAAGTGTTAAATTTGAGGCCTCACGTGTCTTGAACACATGACATTGTAGTGAATTCAAACCTGTGAAATTTCCCTATTCCAATGCGTGATTAACTCATTTTGTCCAGGTATTTGATCCAGCTTCTAATTACTGATTTTATTACTTTGATGCGCCCTGTACGTGGCACTCCCTGCAGGCCGGGGAACAAAGAATTGGCTCGCAGCCCAGAGCTCCCCAGGCGTAAAAAGTAAAAAGAATCGTAAAAAGTGATTAAAGAAGGGGCAGCCGTTCCGTGCTGGCTCTCTTGCACAGAATCGGACTGTCTTCGTGCTACACACGGACCGTGTGTAGCACCTGACTACAAAAAACAACTAGACCACAACTAAATCTAGTTGAAAAAACTAGGCTACAAAAAACAAAAAACAAAGTACCCTGTGGCCTCTGACACCCTTTGATTCACTCTCGAGTGATGCCACTGCAAGGGATATATTACTAGATTTAGGAATAATTTTGCAATTTTGAGATCTGACTCTTAACGCAATCCCCAGAGATCTGGGGGTATGTTTGATAAAATGACGCATTTTATCCTGGGAGCAGGGGATATTTTAAGGAAAAAATGTTTTTTTTCCATTCTTGGAAATTGTTTTGCTAGATACCCAGAATCTAGGAATATTCCTTTTTGGTTCAAAAGTATCACTGACTCTCACATTATATGTAGGCCTACATCTCAAGAGAAGCGTGCGATAGTCAAGCGGCGCTTACAGACTCGTGTCCCCATTCACCGCGACGTTGAGCCAAGAACGCTTGACGTTCTCCCTCGTCGCCTGACAGGAAGAGAATCCTTTCAGGTCCGGGTTGAACTTCTTAAAGATATCTGCGCAGCATTCACACACCAGTGGTCACCAAAAGCAAACATGAACCTTGTTTTATTCAGCAGTACAGAGAATACTGTAGAACAGATATTTTTTGCTGAATGTGGTGGTTTTGCCTCTTGAAAATTTTACTGCATTAAATTTGAGCACTTTTTGAGCACTGCCCATTGTAAATAGCTTGTTCAGCGCTATTCTGCACATTACATGTAGTTTTTGCGAGTTTGGCCGATTGGCAAACTTTGCTAAAATTACATTTACGCAAAACGTTTATGGTTCACAGTAGTTTCTCCTTGGAGAACTGTTCGATTGGATACATGTTCTACTAATTAAACTCGTAATTAGCTGGCACTACTTTAGAAATAATCAAGAGACGAACACTTAGACCCAGTTGTTCAACAAACAGTTGGATCCGAGATAACTAATGTCACCAGCCAATCAGTGCAGTCAGAAATAAGTCTAAGATCTATTCACTTGAGGCGATTGGTAAGTGAAAAATACACTGTAGATCAAACAATCGCCATTGGGCAGCAGGGTCAGCGTCAGTCTGCATGTGTGGAGTCATCTTACTGGCGAGAGTGACGGTGCCGTGATCCAACGTCTCGTCTCCTCCAACGCTAAACACACAGCATGCAGATCAACGTTCTCTATTGACCCATGGTCAGAATGACGTCACATGTATTTAAGATCGTGTCTTTGCACCCGCACCCAGAGTAGGCTATATACAGGATCGTGTACTGCGAATGAATTATTTTTATTTTTCATTTGTCAAAGATCTTTAGTAAAACAAAACCTGTCTTTCATATTATACTAGAAAATAATTAGATCTGTCACTGGATAACCAAGTTTCATAATTTTTTTAATAGTGACGTCATAGTTAATATCTCCCAAGATGTCACATAAATACCAAAACCCAGAGATCTAAGCTGGGCAACTGCTAAGACCTTAACCTTGGCCTTCAATGCCAAGATGGCGGTATTTATGAACAATATACAATATAAACATATTCCATTCATTCGCATTACTACTATATTCTAATTACTATGCCCGCGCCATGTCTCTCGCCACGCCCACAATCGGATGTAGCGTGTTTTATAATTAATATAATAATGCAACATGAACCCTGATTGGTGCATCAGGTGACAGTTTTCATTTCGGACCAATCATCGAGCAATTTAGTTTTTCATTAATCAGTTAGTTAGTAGGTTAGCTAGTGCATTTAGTAGGTTTTTGCTAATTTTGGGTGGGAGGAGTCAGGCTCCAGGACGAATTATTTGATTGGCTATAGCGAAGGTGTGAGAGAGTCAATTGTACTTTATGGCTCAGAGTGAACACAGTGTTTGTAAATATAAATAACTTTAATTACAAACGAACTGTTTGTAATTAAAAGTACCAGAAAAATACAAAGTTAACTAGACGTAAAACGTTGTACATGCATGCACTGCAGAACTTTGTTCTCCATGCATAACTGCATCTTTTTCTTCTCGTTCATCGTTTCAGCCACAAACACACACTTCAAACCCACATTAATTAAGTAACATTATTGCCATCATTATAACTATTATGATTATGGCAAATGCAAAGCAGATAAAAATTAATACAGTACGATACTCTAACTAGAAACGGTCCAACATTAGAAAAATGCAACCAATAACCATAACCTAATAAAAACATCTTTAAAACAAAAAACTGAAAGTCGCTACCAACTCAAATTAAACTGCTCAATTAAATCAACTGCGTCAAGTCTAGTGACAGAAGATTAACCTGAAAGACTCGCCGCGGTTCTCAAGGGGCGCACCCGCTACTGTGTCCGTTCCGATCCCATTGCCTGCCTGCAGCCAGCGCACAGCAGCGCTATGACGTCATGACGTCATGACGTCATGACGTCATGACGTCACAGCCACACGCTAGTACCCACTCTAAAATCTAAACAACCGGCAAAATACTGTAAATTTCTGGATTTTAATTCAATTAAAATGAGTATCTCAACAACGAATAGATTTACAGCTCAGAGTTCCCCGGGCGAGTCATAAAAGGCAATTAAAGAAAGGGGAGCGGTTCTGTGGCGGCTCTCTTATACAGAGCCGGACTGTAATAATCCTTGTTACTACACACGGTCCTTATATCTTTTTCAAAGAAAAACAGAAGAAGAAATAAAAGAGCTGAACATGCAAGTTTGTACAATTATAAATATTACTGAAACAATGCGAAATCACCCTAAATAATATAATGAATTTTCTCATCAAATGGTCACTCAGTCAAGCATCATTACTGTTAGTGTTAATAAAACTGGATTCACGTGCGGAGATGACGCGGGTATTTTAAAAAGTAAAACAGTAGCTTCGCTAAACAATAACTAGATTGTAGCATAGTACCCGTGCATTAACGGCGTGCGCACTGGCCGCCACTCGTTTGTTTAGCAGCAGTCCAATATTACCCGCATAAAATATGTCACAAAACTGGCAAGGTGTGAGGGGGGAGGGGGTGGGATCTAACCGTGACTGAGTCGCCGAATGCCCCGATGACGTCGATGTCGGCAGGTCGCAGCAGGTGCACTGCAGCGCATCAATACACAAAATTGCTCCGACTCAAAGCAAAAAACTCATGAATTTGGACTACTGTGATCCTAGAAAGGAACCCATCCTCATCCAGGCTGAACGGCAGAGAAAATGAGGATTGTCAGAAGCAGCATCATGATAGAATTAGTTTTAAGCCATTCTGCCGTTGGCTGCAATAACTGTCATGTGGAGAGAATCAGCTTGATTCAAGATAGCCAATAAAAGCCCACGATAGTCTACAGTTAATAGTAATCCAAGTTCTGAAGTAACAACAAAATGACAACATTAGTCAATGCACTTTGTTAATGAAAATATACACAGAGTAAAGCGACGACAATTAATACTTATAGGACAATGGGAGAGTATCTATCTAAAAATAACTTGTACGTGGGACGCGGCATACAGACTAGTAAGTTGATGTACAAAAGCCACAAGGTCCTTATTCAAGCGTTTCTAGTCCTGTTTTTAAACTGCGAAACACGTTGTTAAATTTCTATAATTTTCATGATTATAGCCTGCCATATAATTTTAATTTTTAGGATTCTTTGTACTAACGCACCAGGCTGCGTAATATGCCTGGTGTAAGGTTACCCTACTACTGTGCCTACACGCAGGTATTGTAGTAGGGTAGTTCTGGTGACACAACGGGCGACGCAGCATGTCAGTATATCACATTTCACAGCGTTAGAGAATTAGATATAAGTGACAACCAGAACTGTGGCCTAACGTTAGATTGTTAATGTTGTATAGCATGAAAGCCCAATCATTATGCGTCAATTCCGGGCGGGTTCGGGGCGTTGATCTCCCCCCCCCCCTCCCCCACCCGCAAATGATAAAAACAGATCGACGCCTAGCATCTAACATACCACTTGTTGGCTTAGCAATCGACTTCTCAACATTGCAGTTGAACCGAACGTCCGGGAGCTGACAACAGACAACCATGCGAATCAAAACACTTCAAGGTCAAATTTAAAACATTCATACATATCTTTATTTTTGTCACGAGGACAGCACAAACAATCAATAAAAAAGGATGCGCAAAATACAACTGTGTGAGCAATTATAGCAAGAAAATTTTCCCATAAAAATATGATAGCTAAGAGGTAATGAATATTAGCTTCAATACAAAACGGTTGATAGATAACATCTCGATATCGAAGTTTAAAATAGTTGTACCCTGATAGAATTTCATATTTTAAAAGTAATTCTTGCTGCGATATCATTCCGTCCTCTGACTACAATAAACATGCGACAGAGCGTGTTGCGACAATCTAATGTTTCAAGTTTTGATTAATTAATCATAAATTAATCACGCGTTAAAGCCCTACGAGCCTAATCCTCTTTTCTTACAGCACCAGGTCACGGCCGATCGTTACAACATCAAGTGACTGCAAGGACACGATGTAAGTAGCTTATCGGGCCACGCAGTCGGTTTAACAAGGGATAAGAACGATTGCATAATTAAACTCGATCAGGCTACATAGTATGTAAATTGATCCATTTTTGATCAAATGATAGAATATCGTTCTTGCTGCAATTTGAAACGGCTTTCGACAGGATGAACTGCAAGCCTCTATACCAGACCTCCATGCAAACTCAACAACACGAACACTAACCGTGTCGTATTCCATTCTCTGGACGCGCCTCTCCCACTCTGCCTTCAGCTCAGGGCTCGTCTCGATCTCGTATGCCATGCGGATGAGCTTCTGCGACTGCGACTCGCGCGCTCCTGCTGCGGGACCGAACAAGAACTATTATTGGTTACAATTCAAAACAATGTTGCCAACTTGTCATTCACCATGAAGTTGTACACGACTGGAGCATCACAAAATCGAAACTACATTGAAGAGTTAATCAAAATGACTGTCAGAGATGGCTTGTAGTATAGCATTACTTCTGAAGAAGTCATACAAGTCCTTGAAATTCATTGTCAAATAAATAAATTGAGGCCACATCGACGGCAAACTTTAAATCGCTCTTTGATCTTGAATCTCTTGACCAATTTTTTCTTGATTATGCCCTAAAGAGTAAGGACTAGGAAATTGATTTTATTTTTCCTGAGATGTTGCATTGTATTGCGCTAGTGCTGCTCTTTTTATCCTTTGATTATTTTAGGCTCGAGCGGCTTAGCTTACAGCAGATTTTAAAGACTTGCACTTACTGGCATGTACCAGCGCTCTGGGTGTGTCGCGTCCAGAGCCTGCATGTCTGTATTGGAGGCAACCGCATATCTACCTGCATAATGTTAAAGATGCCCGCAGCTAAATATTGGGTATGCATGTTTGTATATATAAGTTCATAGCAAACAATAATGTAAGTCCATTATGTCAGAAAGAAAACAGGCCTAGTAGCCTAGAATTAGTCTGGACTCGAGCCCAATGATGGGTCGTAATTCGTGGATCGCAGTAACCACACGTATAGACTCTCAGTCGCTGTGGTGACAGTAATATCTTTATGCTATACGGTACGTTTAAGACGTAATAACTTTCATGCTGCCAGTTTATGTAAGCCATTCCCCGCGTGGGCCGTATCCCCAGCATGTACTACAGCCTACCCGAGGAGGACGCGACCAGCAGCACCAGCAGTGCGAGGCCTCCCAGCGAGCGCATCGTCGACATTCTTCTCTCAGCAGGACGGCGCTACTTCTTGCGTGAACTGCTCGACACTTGCACAAGGAACTTCACAGACTGTAAGGTCACACGCAAAACCAGTGATTCGACATGTGGCGTATTGCTTAACTATTCTAGCGGAATCTTATCAGCATTGGCCTATAAGCACCAGATCAGTTCGACATTTCTCGCAGGTAAGCTCTCCATTAGTAGGGTACGGATGTTGCATTGGACCCCGTTAGATCACCATTCACATCATTTCTACCCCAGACTACTCGATACACGCCTTGTTATAAAATTAAGACAATGAAAATTTGTGCCCGTTTTCAAGTGTGATTATCGATAACATGATGTACGGTTAATGAACATTGTAGCATTGTAACCCATACTTTAATAGCGCCAAGTAGGCGCAACGTATGAAAATTTGGTTTGAGCTTGGCTTGATCTGTGGCAATAATAATTATTGACACAGTTATTAATTAATTAATTGAAAGATAAGTTACACCGTCCGGTTCTCTTGCTACATTGTATCCCTCGGCGGGGGGGGGGGAGCAATAGCCTGATACAATTGAGGCCGTTCGAAGTACAATGAATACCGTTAGTGTGTACTTGGTAAAAAAAAAGCCAGATACCGTTTAGCCTACGCCTAATGTAAAAACAACTGTAGGCTGTTTAGCTAGCGCAGAATGATTGTAAAGCGCTCGGGACACTCCTGTAAGTAGCGTATAGATTTGCCACTAAGGTGTGCTGGTTGAATACCAGTCTAGCATCGATTTTGCGGCGTAGGCCTCGACGTGATTGTAGTATCGTGTACATGTATGTAGGCCAGCGTGTGAAAACTGCAGTATGGAGACTGATGGCACGCCATCTGTAGCGTGTGATAACTTATCGTTCTCATATCTTACATTTTTCCGAACAGTTAATATAGCCTACAGAGATTAGGTATCAGGTTTTCGACGAGCCATCACGCAGTGACAGGCTACACAGCGCGGTGGCCAGATTAACAATAGGAAGGCGAGCGTAGTAAAACTCGTTATTCGCGGATTCGTTCAGAGAAGAATTGTGATCGCAGTCTCGGTAGCGAGACGACACTCTATCGGACCGCTGCGTGCACTCAGTCGCGATGCGTTCTGCGCGGGCCCTCGGAGCGTTGCTGCTCGCTGCGTGTGTTGTCTTGGTCGCAGGTCGGTTTGCTTCCGAAATGTTCGAAGTGCAAGAATATGTAGGGCCTATGACTTTTTTTTACAAAATGAAAATAAATTGCACAAATTATAAAATTGATCAATAATTGAAATAATTGCACTGTGCGATTTATTTTCATCGAAAATATTTGCTACAGGCCGAATTTCTAGCCAAATAATGCACATTAATACCTCATTGGTTTTGCTGCATTATAGCGAAGAAAAATGATGAAAAGGGCTTCAAAATAGCGCCACGCCAGACAGACTCGTCGAGGCTCGCTGCGTGTCGAGGAGGAGGCTGGAGTGGATGCCTTGCTAAGCAAAGTCGCAAAGTCGCAATCACAAAGTCGCACGCAAAGTCATAAAGCGCAATTTAACTCAAATAACCGACTAGGGGTTGATATTACGCACTTTTCATGTGACATTGTGTACATGTATGTTTCAGCAATGAGTCGGAGTGTCTTATATTCATTGTCCTTTCATTCCATTCTTTATGAGGCCATTCCTAATGAATATCACTCATTTGCCCGCTCAAATTGACAAATCAAGGACTGTCACTGTGCAGTGAATAAATTGCTGATGACTTGCCAGCGTGTGCTGTGGTTATGCTTATTATGTGCATTGTGTACCCATCAAGTTATTTCCGTGCAGGTGTGCCCACCTAATACAGGTAGTTCTGTAGCCGTGCAGGTGTGCCCACCTAATACAGGTAGTTCTGTAGCCGTGCAGGTGTGCCCACCTAATACAGGTAGTTCTGTA
>JAQIWG010009789.1:0-10394 GCA_034695025.1 Chamaedrilus cognettii
AATTGTCCACCCGTTTAATTGTCGCCGTTCAATTGACGCCCGTTCAATTGACGCCCGGTTAATTGACACCGAACCGTGGATATGGACGCAAATGCATTAACTGATTAATGACTAGCTAAACTGCTCGATGACTGGTCCAGAATTAGAACTGTCCCCTTGTGCACCAATCAAGGCTCAGGTAAAACTTAGATTAACTAGCAGCCCCTGCCCGTACCCCGCGAGCCCTTTTCCGGTAGCCCATAAGACCCGTCCTTTCTTCTGGAGCATATAAGACCCGTAGCCATTTCTGGGCAGATGGTCAAAAGCAAACTCTCAACGTACAGGCCGATCAGCTTTGATAAAGATCTTCGCGACATCATAATCACTATGAAGCGTCAGTGAGAAGGCTTACAGGGTCCGCACGGTGCCACTCCGCGTAAATTAGTTGTAGGATAATGAAACGCGTTATATCCGATCGCAGTTTAGTTTATCCCTTACAAAATAGGAGTAGCGTTACACCTGCTGCTTATAAAACAGGAGTAGTGCACTCCTCTCTCTCTCTGCTCTAGTGCTCAGCCACATGGCAGTGCACTATAGCCTACTCCACTATCGTAAATTTTAGGAGTAATTCCACTCCTACTCATTTCTAAATCCGAGTAGACTTTCAATAAAGATCGTTTACGGAGTACTACTCCTACTAAACTTATCCCTGCATCCGATTGTGGACTTGTCGAGAGAGATGGTGAAAGTGCAGAGACACGATCTCAAATGCCTGTGACGTCATTCTGGCAATGGACGGATTGCTTCCATACTTTTTTCATTCAAATACCGTACATCAACAACCCTATAGCATACTGACGAATCAACAGTATACGAATATACATGTAGACCTATATAGCCTATACATGAATTAGAAAATAGTCTTTCCGTATACGAGTACAAATACATTATAGTAGCCTAGTATCGGCCAAGGCATAATTTAAGGGTGTAGTTCAACCAATTTGTGGAGACCATCGATCAAATGTTGAGTCCATCGGGCAAAAATGTTTAGTACTTTTATAAGAAAAGATTAACAATGTAAGGAAAAACCGTGAAGTAAAGTTGAAGGGTATAATCACAGAAATACAGAAATATGCGTAGACCTTAGAGTCAGTTTTAAGAATGACTAACAGTCAGAAGTGCTGGGAAATTTTTTGTCAGCACCCCTTTAACAAAAAATTTAATTTTTCGAAAATCGCATAAAACGCTTAGGCGCTAAGCAAGCTTCAAATTAAGTTTTTATTACGGCGTGTCGTTACAATGTTATATTGTATGAACGTTGCCATGCAATATAATAATTATTATTATTACATTATTCTTGCAATTATTCAACTAATTTATAGATATCTGTATTTCATCGCAAGTGATAGTTTATAAAACGATAAATAAACCATAGCCTATTAGACTATTACAAATTAAATGAATCTCCTTGTCTAAGACATTGTCCAGCGGATCAAGTTCCAGTACACTGGGCTTACTATCCAGTGCACCAAGATTAACAGTCGATCTTACGTCCGGAAATGATATTTGTGTACATGTATACACAGTGGTTAAAGTGGGTTGGAACGCGTGGGAACGCTGTTCCCACACCTCCTCTAAAAATTGAATCCGTTCCCACACCTGAGAGAAATTTGGGAACTCTGTGTAACGCAGTTCCCACACCTCTAAAAAAAACAGTTCCCACACCTCATCAGACCCACTTTAACCACTGCGTATACATTTATATCAAGCAACAGTAATTAATGAACGTAATTTAGGTTGAGGCTGTGTTATGATAATAGTATTGTGGTTTCTTTAAAAAAAGTGATTATAAACGAATGCGCCATGTGTGCTAAGAATGACTTAATTTTATCACATTCATATTCATCTGCTAGTGTTAGAACATCAGCTGCACGTCTGACAGATTGAATCATAACACATGTAAATCAGTGTCCGAATTGACGAGACTTTCATAAAAACGCGTAACACAAGAAGCATAACGGTGTGCAAGCGGAAAAACCCCCAGTGAAGAACGGACACTGTTTTACCATAGAATTATAATATCAACCGCATAAAACACTTTCATAAATACCCCTATAGCAGTTGTTGGGTTTTCCTGCTTTCTTAATTTGTTAATTTTTGCATTGGATGCACGATAGAACTTAATTTTCATTTTATCAAAATTAGGCCTACAAGTGAATTTTTGACCCTCTACTAGTAGCCAATTAGTAGTAACACATCTAAGTAGCCTACTTGATCTCATTAACCCAGTGAATAGCTTCCCTGTTTCCAAGATAAGTTAAATAGTTACGACGTTAACAGTTGCAAGGTCAATAGATAACAACGTTAACATTTAAAGGATCAATAGTTACAACGTTATGAGTTCCAAGGTCGATAGTTACAACACTAACAGTTACAAGGTCAATGGTTACACCACTAACAGTTTCAAGGTCATTAGTTACAACACTAACAGTTACAAGGTCCATGGTTACAACACCAACAGTCACAAGGTCAATGGTTAGAACACTAACAATTACAACGTCAATGGTTACAACACCAAAAGTTAAAGGTCAATAATTACAACACTAGCAGTTACATGGTCAATGGTTACAACACTAACAGTTACAAGGTCAATGGTTACAACGTCAACAGTTACAAGGTCAATGGTTACAACACCAAAAGTTACAAGGTCAATAGTTACAACACTAACAGTTACGTGGTCAATGGTTACAACACCAAAAGTTACAAGGTCAATCATTACACACTAAGAGTTACATGGTCAATGGTTACTACACTAGCAGTTACAAGGTCAATGGTTATAACACTAGCAGTTGCAAGGTCAATGGTTACAACACTAACAGTTACAAGGTCAATGGTTACAACACTAACAGTTACAAGGTCAATAATTACAACACTAACAGTTGCAAGGTCAATGGTTATAACACTAGCAGTTACAAGGTCAATGGTTACAACGTCAACAGTTACAAGGTCAATAGTTACAACACTAACAGTTACAAGGTCAATGGTTATAACACTAGCAGTTGCAATGTCAATGGTCACAACGTCAACAGTTACAGGGTCAATAGTTACAACGCTAACAGTTACAAGTTCAATAGTTACAACACTAACCGGGCACAAGGTCAATAGTTACAACACTAACAGCTAGCCTAAATGTACAAGGTCAATAGTTACAACGTTAACAGACTGATAGCACAGTTACTGAGCGAAAAAGTCAAATCAACATACCACCACAAACAGAATTATTTAATTAATGATATTATTATCAATCACATAATTAATAATTTTATTGAATAAACACAAAAGGCAGTAATTAATAAAAACATTTTATGTACTAAGTGCAAAAATCGACACAAAGTTAATTAGGCCTGTAAAGAATATTTTTAAGAATTTTGAGAAAAACACAAAGTTAAAAATAAAGGGAAGGCAAACTTGTAGTCCAATGTACATGTAGCCAAAAGGAAGCAGAATTATATTACAACGCACCTTGTTTTAACACAAACTGTGTCAATTGAAGTGGTAGAAACGTAAGAGAAATCAATTGCATAAGGCTAGGTAGTAATGCAGTTTAATCGCAATTTACTGTTGAAAACTGCGATCTTCTTTCACAAGCAATTTTCCAAAAATAAAAACCGTTGGAGCACATGAGTTTCTTCCTTAAGGGTATTCCAAGCAGCAACAGTGCGATAGGCAAAGAAATGTCAACGTGTTTCGAGCCTTATATTGATTTACATTTTTAATGGTATTCACCATTGCGAGTGAACTTCGAGTTGGTTCAATCGGCGGATTGAGTGACGTCACGCTGGGCACAGGAGATTGACAACGGTCACTCTCAACTCGCCGATTGACCAACTCGAGGTTAACTCGCAATGGTGGGTTATTAAGGTGGGATATTAAGGCTGGTTGCTAGACTTCGAGTTGAAGTGCGATTTCATTTTGTGGTCCGAATTAACCAATGAGATTATTCGATACAATCCTTTCATATATTTTCATTGGTTAATTCGGACTCAAAATAAAATCGCACTTCAAATCGAAGTCTAGCAACCGGTCTCTAGTGTTTGAGCTTTGAGCTTCCAACTATGCCCTCGCGTGCGACATAATCCTTCAACTATAAAAAATCTGAATATATATTGGTTACGTGCGACAAATGGTGCAAAAAGTTGCCACAAAGCCAAAGATCAGTCCTCAAACGCCAAAGTTCGAGGGTGCACAAACCAGCCAATTCAAGTCGGGCAGCATACGACAGGCTTTTTAAATCTCTAAGTCTTTCTATAAAAAGTCTTTGAACTGCTTCCAATCGAGTTACAGTAGATCTAAATTTGTGTGAGGAGACCATACTTGTGAGCAGTATTCTAAAATGGGCAAGATATAAATTTTAAAAGCAATGAGCAATATTTGTGAGTCTTTGGTTATGAAGCTTCTATGTAAAAGAAATAGGCATTGTTTAGCCTTAGCAATGATGCCAGAAATATGACTGAGTATTGTCGAACTGCGATTTTTCTGACTGTTGTAATATTGGTTGTGTGCAGCGCCCTTCTGATGACTTCGGCCACGTTACGGCGCTATAAAAAAATTGTCCGAAAATTAGTATTATTATTATTAAATACGGCTTGAAAAGTTCAGTTGACTAGTAAACCGTACAACAAGGTCAACATTATCAGATACACAATTCAACTTGTGAGTTCAAAATTCCATTTGAAATGGTATTTCATCAGGTTTTTTGTTTCTGCTTGAAATTAGCATATAATTACATTTAGCTATAGTAAGATACTACAACATCAATAGTTACAACGTTAGGCCCAGGTTGGTTAATAGTCTCAACCACCACAATAGTTACAGCACAAAACGCCGCAAATGTAGCTATAAAGTTAGTAGCTGCATAATAATAGCTACAACGTAGAAGTTACAACATCAATAGTTTCAACTTTAATCAGTGCCGGTGTCGACACCGGCGTTAGGGTATGCCCCCCCCCCCCCCCCCCCCAATCCCCGAAAACACGCTGGTAGGCCCCACGACGCCATGATTTTGAAAGTGTTGGGTACCAAAAAAGTAGTTTATTCTCCACGTCTAAAATTAATATCATATGAAGGTGTTTTGCCATTCCCGAAAGCATTTTTTTATTTCTCCACTCGAAACGAACTAAAGAGCGGGGGGGGTGCTGACATAATTTCTTCAAAAACTTTCCAGTGGGCCCAGCATAACCCCCCTGTGGACCCAGCCAACATTTCGTTCCAAACCTGCAAACATCACTATTTTGAAAAAATACTATGTAAAATGTACAACTCCCCCGCCCCCCCAGTGGGCCCCTCCAGAGCCGTGATCCCCCCCCCACCGACCGGCGGGTGAGAGCAGCCCTAACGCCGGGTATGACTAATGGTTGCACTGCTTACAGTCACTAGCCTGTGTTGATAGTCCCAACCGTGAAGACCTTGACTGCGAGCACTGAACAGGATGATCATGTCATTCGACCAATTAATGTAAATTTTATATCTTTAACAATATTCATATTCTATTAAATAAATTGTCTAAAGTGGTAGTTCAGATGACATTGATTTAACGCTGCATTTTAACATGCACAACGAATATCCAAGCATAGGCCTATATATTTGTTATCTGTTCAAATTGATAGTCGATGGTACAATGTAGGTCTACGACAAAACGAAAAACTGATTAAAACCAATAACTTCACCAAGGACCTAAATGTACATGCAATGACAGTGCTGATTATAATGTACATAGAATGTAAGTTAAGAGAAAAAGCAAGTTAAGTCTTCAGCTTGACTTAGGGTCTCTTTCCACCGTACATATTTTGCATGCAAAATTGCATGCAACGATGTTAAGAAAATTACAATGTAAAATATCCTTAACTGGGTTTCATGCAAGCCGTGCATGCAACCCAGTTAAGGAAATCATTATAATTTCAACCGATATTTTACATTGTAATTTACTCAACATGCTTGATTGCAAAATTGCACGCAAAATTGCATGTAAAATTGCATTCAAAATATGCATCGTGGAAACGAGGCCTTGGCCTAGATGATGCAACGCAAAAAGGCAATCTGATCGCATTCACCTCTCAAAAATGTCTGCGTTTGTTCTGCGCCTACATGTACCCACCAATGACAGGGTTAGCGCGGAGTTGTATAGGAGCCGTTTACAAATTAGATAACGCTTTGAGGTGGGTGGGTGGTAAGCGTTTTTATTAGAATGCGTTACATGGGGTTGATGGGTGGCTTAACATAATGTTTTATAACAAACCCAAAAATCGCACAATTAAGCCAACCGGATGATGTTTGATCCAGCCAAGAATAAAATATGTGCTTTTCGCCGAAAAATTTTCCTTCAGCACCCCCCCTCCCTCCCCCTCCCGTCGAGACATCTCTTGACATTTTGGGAAATTTTGTGGGGTGGTTGAAAGTTAGAGTGTTATCTAACTTTGGGGTGGGTAGTTAAGCCTTCTGTTATCATCCGTTAGGTGGGGTAGGTGGATGGGCTAAAAAAAAGCGTTTTTCAGCGTTATCTAATTTGTGAACGGCTCTACGGCTCTCGGTATAGCAGCTATCATAATTACTGTTTCTATTTAAAATGGGCGAAGCCCCCTGTTCTTAATTTGTTCACGGGCCTCGGGCTGAGGTCCGTCGTCGCAGCTGTACGGACTCCATAGCTATGGCGGAAAACATACTAACGGCGAAATAACGTCACAGTTTCGTTGACGTCCTTTCGCCGCTTGTATATTTTACGTGCATGGACGAAATCACGGCTATCTGTTGTTGTTGTTGTTGTTGTTGTTGTTTTAGCCCCGTGCGGGGAAAGTGACGCCCCACTGCACCAGCTGATGGTCGCTGGTGGTGGTTCCACCGCAGACTGGTCGGCATCTTAGGAACACTTGTGGGTGGCGAATTTAAACCACCCTTGCTTAAGGGTGCACGAAGCGACTCGAAATCTTTTTCGCGGCCGGGATTCGAATCGACAACTGCCGCACTTGTAATCCGAGACCGTGACTTAGACCACTCGGCCACAACGCTTCGTTCTGCCCTATGGTGACAGCAGGGACAGGCAGTGATATTTCCATTAATGCCAATTGAATTGGAAATTGATTTTTTGGAAGAATTGCAATTAGCAATGGAAATTATTTGAGAATGGAATTAATAGCTGCATTAGAATTATCTGGCAGTAATGAAATTAGTAATTAAATTAGGAATAATTTTCATATTGAAAATATCACCGAGGGCAGGGCATCCGGACACAGTTTAATGTCATTTCCGGAGCAAACGGTTATCTGTAACGTTGGGTAGATAACCGACGCTAGCTTAGATCAGGACTAACGTCAGAGATCACACAGCGCTGGTTAGTCGGTTGACGTCACGAACTGGGATTGGAAAACGAACATAAAGTAGAAATTAATCATTTAGCAGCTCGGTATTACATTACCATATTCTTACAATACCAAGACATTGCAACATATTGTCTAACAATTCTTCAAGACAAGCTACTTTTATACATGCACTTTTTTTGTTTTTTGTGCAAATTAAGTCACAGTTGTAGCAATTTAGCAGTTCTGTATATAGTCTTTGTGTAGCACAAAGACTATATACAGTCCGGCGCTGTGCAAGGAAGCCCGCACAGAACGGCTCCCCCTTCTTTAGTCGCCTGGGCTAAGGGGCGTAGCCGCTTAAGGGACGGGGGGGGGACGCGTCCCCCTTAATTTTTCCCTAACAATTCCTAATCGTGGACCCCTTTTAAAATGCATTGATGGGGGGACGTGTCCCCTCCAAGATTTACGGTTGGTCACCTCCAAGAAGAAAGTGAGTAAAAAATAAATGAATGGTATTCCCTCCAAGAAAAAGGAGAAAACGACCCTGTTTGAGAGAAAAATATTTGTCAGCACTCCCCCCCCCCCCCTCCGCTCGTGAGTTCTGCACGGAAGAGCATTTCTGTCTGTTGCAGGGTCGCATGTGCCAGAATTGTACTTCAGAAAGGACTTTTTGGGAAAAAAGTTTTCTTGAAAAATCTGTTCCCCTTACCGTCAAATCCGTGGTTAGGCCCTCGTCTTGGCTGCACGCCAGTTATTTGTTGCCCGCCCTGCAAGGGATACAGTGACTGTGAGTCTCGGCACCCGATAGAGACGTCACCGCGAGGTCCTGAGTCCGTCGTGTTGCTCACAGGCTGCTCTTGCTAGCCAACATGATATTGATAATGTTGGCTGCTAGCGCCTGCTGAGCGTGTCTACAAATGCCTTCCTGAACTTGCTCCCGATCAGCATGTACGTGATAAAGTTGAGTGCGCTGCTCACGTATATTAACAATCGGCATATATCGTATATAACATCGATCATACAATACCGCACGAGAGAATTCAGCGGCGACGTTACGACAGTCTGAGGCCTTGCCAAATTATAGTTGTGAAACAATTCAAATGGAACGTTAAGCATGAGAAAAGTAATGCATTCTGCAAACAGCATGACAGTGGTGGAGGCGATCTTGCTGCTAGCTGCGCTAACTGACGAGCTAGCGGCGTTCAGCGCGCCACTTCTCTGCATTGCGCGGCGTGACGCGACGATCTTGTAGACTATCAGCGCGTTGAGAACGACCAGCAGCGTGGCGGGAAAGAACGTGGAGAGATAGGCGTCGATCCAAGGCCCGACCTTTTCAAGAAACCATTGTAATGTGTCCCATGAAGCCAATTGATGACATTTCAGTACCTTTTTTGAAGAGTACCACCCATTTATCCACTCATTTTTACGTATAAATTTTGCTCTATATTTGTGCATATTTGTGTGATATATTCGTATTTCAATCTCTTTTAGTTTGTGCACCATCAAGGCATATCCATCAATCAAGAAGTAGACGAAAACTGCCGCGAAGCAGACGCTCTTGACTCTGCGCGCGCTGCAGAGCTGTTTGCAGCGGAGCGGGACGTACACAGCGATCAGACGCTCGACGGTCAGCAGACAAACCATGAACGCCGACAGATGACGGAGGTAGAAGCGGAGAAAGGTTAGCAGAGGACACAGGACAGTGCTCATGATGTATAAGACGATATCAAAGCACTTCCCATCCAATACTGAACCAAGTTGACGCTGAGCGCGGCGTGGTCGATGAGGAGCATGGTGGAGAGGATGAAGTTGGTGAGAGACGAGCCGAAGCTCTTGCCGCGCAGCGTGATGAAGCAAAGGATGTTACCGAGTGTTCCCACTGCGAGCAGACTTGGATAGACGATATGTCGCGCAGATTCATACCTGGACAGCAGCTTGTTGCAGTTCAGTGGGTCGCCGGTCAATCCATTCATGTCCGCCTTTCTGAAGCTACGTCACTGGATTTAAGTAGGAGATTGGCTCTGTTGCTTCTTCTACATGAAATTGTAGGCCTATGTGTATTGTGCAGTCAGAGCTTGCCTCGAGATTACAATCCTCGCTCGACATTACTACTCAATGACAGACACCAGCAGCTGCGCTGACGCAGTGGAAGTTTCAGGGCCGGCGTTAGGATATGCTTGTCCCACCACCCCTCTCCCCCAGCCCCCCCCCCCCCCGAAAACATTCATATGGGCTCCGCACACGGCGCCATGCATGGTTTCATCTTGAACTTTTTTCCTTTCAAAACGAACTCACGAGTGGTGGGAAGGGGAGTACTGACAGAACTTTTTCCAAAACCTACTTCTAGCCGAATGGGCCCCTAATGACCCCACAGTGGGCCCCTCTAAATTCATTAAATAGCGTTCAAAAATGCCTTTCTCGATAGATTACTATGTTAAATTCAGGACTTTGTTTCCCAGTGGACCACCCGCAGCCGTGCGCCCCCCCCCCCCCCGGCAGGGGGGTGTGGGGGTCCCTAAAGCCGGCACTGCAGGGGCTGTTCCCACGTCTTGCTCCAATTGTCAACTTTAATCTGATGAGTTTGGCTCGATCTGTAACGCGGGTCTAATTAACTAATTGCTAGTTGCTTGACCTCGATTTTAGTTCGATTTAGTTTTGCGGTCCAAACTATCCAATCAAATTATTCGAAACAATTCTCTCATAGATTTTCATTGGTTAATGCAGACTATAAAATTAAATCGCACTTAAATCGAGGTCGAGCAACCAGCAGTAAATCTAATGGGGCCGATACTAAAAACTAACTAACCTCCTTTTTATCGTGTAATCTGTTAATGTCTATGTTCTCACACAGTTTTCGCCCGCCATGATCAGGACTGCTGGAGCTGGGCATTTATGGCCCGGGATGCCCTTCCTGACGCCAACCACATAAATAATGATCTGTCACGGGGTTAGCAACTTGTTAGCCACACTTGTGTGTTTAACAGCCTTGCTGACGGGCCTGTAACGCATGGTTTCATAGTTGCCGGCGCGGGGACTTGAACCCTGGTCCTCTGCATCGACTCG
>JAQIWG010009790.1:0-10391 GCA_034695025.1 Chamaedrilus cognettii
AAAAGTCAAACTTTATAAAAACAGTTTCCAAATTTATAACATTAGAAAAACCCTAAAGTATCAGTTCATCACATATACACATATGACGCCACTGTCGCAAATAAGCATGTTTTCCCACGAATAGCAGTATTTATAAGCCTGTGGCGTCGTGCGTTAAAATTTTCAAGACGACAAATATGGCTTAACCTTTTCAAAATATCTTAGCACAAACTTGACAAAAATTGAGTTGATAATCACGCAAAATAATTTTTCATCTACCAACAATCTATTAATTTAAATTTTAACGCAACAGTAGGCCAATGTCACTTTTGTCAGACACACAACTTACGTCAAATGTGGAAGTACAAAAAATGGAAACTATAATTAAAATAAATAAAAAGATAACGACATCGCTGATCACGTTAAAACGGTACACTACATCTTTTGCGGTGGATTCCGGAAATATCTTCCAGGAAGAGGAGTCGCAAGACGCAAAGTAGCCATACCTTTACCCTACCTGCATGCACAGCAGCAGCCTGCTGATGACGAGCGCAAAGTCGGGCCTCGTCTCGGGCTGCTGCTGCCAGCATAGCTGCATGAGATCCGTCACGCAGCGCGGACAGTCGTCGAGGGTGTCGAGGCGCCCTCCCCCCACCACGAGCTGCATCACCTCGTGGTTGTCGCGCCCCGGATAGGGCAGGTAGCCAAGGGAGAACGTCTCCCACAGCAGCACGCCAAACGACCTGGCGTACAACGAGTGCTTTTCGCATAAATCTTTCTCAGGGGGGGTGTTAAATTATTCAGGGGGAGGGGTGATGTTCATGGTTTAAACCCTTGCTGGTTTCGCAATTGGAGCTCACGACCAGGACGGAGTACTAACGGAAAAGATATTTTGAGAGAGTAACTGTTGCTAACAATACTTGTCCACCTTTGATGACACCATTCTCTCAACGGCGCTTCCTCATTTTGGACACCATTCTTAGCAGTTCTTATTTATTTTTACCCGAACAAAAATCTTGACATACAACGTTAACCCCCGGCGGGGCGGTTTTTGCAAAATCCTGACACCTCCTTCCCACAGGGGGGTTGTATAATGCTTCCCCAGGGGATCTGCCGTTGGGGGGGGTTCCCAAGTAGAACTGGGGGATTGAATCCCCTCGCCGGGGTATGTGAAATTCCCTGCGTACAACATTATCATAGAGTTACTTGTTCAACATCGAATTTCCAGCCATAACACACGTATTCCCGGAACACGATCCAAGAAAATGCGTGTTCCCATTTCGATTGATCAGAGCCATCTCTTCCAAGAAGACGCTGAGAAAACATGCTTGTTCGGAAAATGCCGACGATAATGATACATTGCGATAGAGCGATTATTGTCCAATTCCAGGAACATGGCTGGAAATCTGACGTTGAACACGCACCGTAATGTAACTCTACCATTAAAGCTATACATCCAATATCGGTTAATCGCTCATTGCATAGCCTATAATCCAATCGTTCTTAATTCAGGAATTGGATTGCACGCAATGGAAAAGTTGAAAAAAATGAACCTTTAAAAGATTTCATAGGGAAACATTCTGAGGCTACTAAAACAATAAAACTACGAAATCCGACATACCACTGTAATTGCTAGTGGTCAATGATAAACAATGAGTTTGTATCAATGATTATTTATTTCACAATATTGAACATGGACAGGCTATGAAATAAATAACAGAACTTACTGAAAAATGCAGATAAACTATTCAATTTTTTAAGGGTTTACCAGACATCAGTCTTGGATGTGAAAACTCCATCGAGAAACGCTTCGGGGGGCATCCATTTCACCGGCAGCATCACCTGTCCGCCTTTACGATAGTAATCCGCCCTAAAAGCGCAAAAAACTCGACCACATAATGAAGTATAAACCATTTGTCCTCTAGTCATGATTAGAATTTATTTTAATATTCACCTAGGCTTATTTAAGCTAAATAGGCCCATCAGGTAAAACAGTAACGGCATTACTGTCAATGTACATATACTCAGTTCTAAAATAATAGAGTAGCCTAATAAAAATAAAGAGTTTAAAAAAGTCAGCTATTAAGACTCGTCTTGAGCCAATCTCTGCGAATAAAAACTTAAGCCTGTGCTAAAATACTTTTAAAATAAGGTATCAAAACTTCAAAATGCAATTGATTTCAAATATAATCCAAGAAGACATTTAATCATGTTAATAGGCGCAGTAGGCTATATTTTTCATCATTATAGTATAAATTATGTGTTTTATGTGCTAATGATACCTTTACATTTAAAATTGACCTGTAAATGTCTCGGGCCATGCCAAAGTCTCCGATCTTGCATGTGCGCCCAGCGTCCTTTGTTGTTAACAAACAATTTCTTGCAGCGATGTCCCTGCATTATAAGTCGAAATTAATTTTTTATATCCATCATTCAATTGCATTATGTTTCATCGCTATAGTTTATCATGAGTTATTGCACTTATTACTGAATCCTGATAAATAATAAATATGAAAAAAAAAAAATAATTATATACAATTTTTCAATTAAGTGCATCGGATATAAACTAAGAGAAATGACGAGCATAGATCAAAGTTGATAAAATACTCATAGGTGAAAAAGTGAAAAATAAAATTGAAGATGTAATAACGTTTAGCGTCATATCATTGAACAGAATGTGAAAAAATGAACTGACCAATGCTATATAAGCACCCAGTCGTAGAACTAAGCAAGGGCAAAGGAACATGCATGAAAATAACACAATATGGCATATCATGGATATTTTTTTGCAGTGAAATTCTAGCATTGCAATCACATACCTGTGAATGAAGTGCTGCATTTCGAGATATTCACAGCCTTGTGCGATATCTAGTGCAATCTGAGTCAACTCCACAAAGGTCACTTTTGAAGACTTGTCCTAAACACACATCTACCAAGTTGTAAAAGAATGGAGTATTAGAGCTTAATGAAATTAAACGTTAATCCCTAGTCGGATATTTTAGCCAAAATTCACTTTGTGACTTTGCGACTTTGCGACTTAGTGACTTTGCGACTTTGCTTAGCAAAGCATTCATTCCAGCCTCCTCCTCGACACGCAGCGAGCCTCGACGAGTATAATGTCTGGCATGGCGCTGTTTTGGAGCCTTTTTCATCATTTTTCTTCACAACAATGCAACAAAACCATTGATGAGGTATGAACAAGACTTGTATTAAGATATCATATCATTAGCAATAGACTACCAGCAAATATACACAGACCCAAAACAGATTGGTTGTTTGGAAAAATCGTTTCATGGAAACAAAGGATGCTTTTCTTCAAAAATTGAGGTCAAACGTAACTCAAAGGGTCAAAGGTAAGTCAAAGCCTATCATTTTGTTTTTTATTCAATTCTGCTGTGCATAACACCTGGTGTGCATAAGATGTACACTTCTTTAAAGCCTATCAGTGACTGATACAGGCTATGAACTTAGATAACTTTCTGCATATCTAATGAGTAAATCATGCTGTATATTACTGTATTGTCTGCAATTACCTGCAATATTTTCTGTGTACAATTTTTGCACATAGCAGATTCATGCAGGAATATGCAGAATAATCAAATTGAAAAGATATAATATTGTCTGCGAATAAAATCACACAACAGCGTATGGTGCGGAATCATTGTTTCTCTGAACATAGTAATGTGACGATATTAATATCTAGGATTCTATAGGGAGTTATGTTCCCTTGCTTGCACGACTGCGCACAGATTCCAGAGACGCCGCGCACAAAAAATTGAACGCCGCGCACTACAATTTGGCCTGTCAACTGATAAATCTGAACACAAAACTGGTGAAGCAAACGATGATTTTGAAAAGGATATATTGTTTTGAATGGTTCTATGTTTCATGATATTATGTCTATGTGTAATGATCAAACTTGAATCGATATTGAAGAAGAATTCATAATTATCATGCAAATACGACGTGAAAGAAAAAATATGCCCAAAAATACCAAAGAAAGCGCGAAAAAGACTTTCGCAATACTAAATAGGTGCGCACACAACTTTTCCACCAGCTCACGTCCTTTGTAGCCTAGAGGGAACATTTCTAGGGAGTCCTACCGGTCCGGGACGAGACTCTCGCAGGAATGTTTTCAGATCACCCCCTTCAAGTAGCTCGAGGATAATTATCTTTGGATGTCTCTCGAAGCAGATGCCGATCAGTTGCACGATATTGCTGTGATGGAACTTGCTAGAAGAAACAATAACAGTACAGTTCTTTCCGTGAATTCAAATTTAAAAGTTTGATTTGAAAGCAACTTATATTTTTCCTGGCTAACTTCTTAACTTCTCCCTAGCGCCAACGATATTTTTATATTTACATAAGCGCTTTTGCAATCCATTTTTTTATTGTCAATATACAATCGCTCGAGATATACCTTTAAAATAAAAAACTTAGGTAAATTGCATCTACAATGCAAATGTTAACAGCGTTTAAACTGACCTCATGATTATAGCTTCCATTAGAAAGTCCATTTCAGCCTGCTTTGTGCACAGTGCAGGAAGCGTCTAGCAACAAAAACTTATCCATATAAGTCACGAATTCATATTATAATATTTAATACATTGCCAATAGACCTCAGAACAATGTATATGTAGAAAGCAATTGCTTTTTGAGTACACTATGAACAATGTGCAATTTTCATAAAATGGAAAGAATTATAAACAGGTTTATTAAATTTATACCATAACGTGATTAATATATAATATAATATTTGTTTTCCATTACTCATGACATGTGGCGTGCAATAAGATCAATTTTCTACTAAGTTATTTTAAAAATATATTCTAGTTATTGAAACTCCTAAATGTTAATACCAAGCGACAAAATTTTGATTCTGTTCGCTATCTTTAGCGACCTTGTAACCTTTACTGTGTTATGAAACATTGATGGTGTCGTAAGAGAACCGTCAGCACCCAAGTAGGCCAAAAAAATAGGTTTCAATAATCAAGAAGATGGATTTATCGATGTCATTATTCAACATGCCAAAAATCACGGGCATAAATATTCTAAAAACACAATGATGTCCAAAAGCATTGCCTCAACATCAAGAGCAGTATAGTAATACCGTTATGATATATTTCTGGCACTGTCAAAAAACCTTTCACTGTTGCAGTGCTGACCCAAGTTCCCAATGTGTCAAAGTGTATAAAATATTCATGAGTTTAAACTGTTTTGACAGCATTGATCATTTACCATCGCAGACTGTAAATCGCTGCAAAATATTTATCTTCTAACTAAATGAGACAAATTTAGATCATAGACCCACACTGAAGTGGCCACTTAAGAGAATTTAATTCAAACGCATGCTTAAGCTTAGGTGAGTTAGGTCAATAGCAAATATTGGTATTGGTTAGGTACTGGTGAAAGAAAATTATATTGAAAGTGGTTCTTTAAGAGCTCATTATCCTAAAAAATGATCAAAGAAGTTGCTTGATCAACAGAGCCCTAATATCATTACTGTACCTTGGCGGCGACTTTGATGTTTTCTGTCTCATTTGATAGACTACTTAGACAGCCCTCGTAAACTTCTCCAAAGGCCCCTTGACCCAATGCTCTGCAAGTCAAATTCGTGCCAATTTTAAAGGAAAGCATATGAAAGGATAAATACTAAATATGTAGTCATGACACCCAGCGCAATACATGATTGTGGTAATACTACCACTATTAAGCCATCTGTTCCATCATAGCTGACTGCTGAACTCCACATTTCAACACTTAGGTGCAGTTTTTTATTTAAATTCATAAATTTCTTTATATACACTTTTTTGTTTTTTGCTAAAATAGATGTAACACGAATGTGTGAAGAGAATAATTTTTCTCTTGCGGATTTTAAACAATTTAATATATATATCGCTGGATTTAACATAATTTTCATGCATTAATTTACTACCAAAAACCAATCTAACTACGAGCAATACTAACGACATTACTACTAATCAATAATAATAATTAAATAAATTAAGGTGTAGTTTCTAGTAGTTTCTGTTTAACTATTCCAAATATTAAATCACATAGCATTAATGAAATGCTAAAAAGCAACGTCGCTAAATTTTTATAACATTCAAATTTAATCCAAACCTGATTAGTTGAAGTTTTTCTCTGGCAATCTCAGGTAGACCAGTCACAGTCTCCTTTGTCCGTCCAAGTCCGTAGTTTGGATTGTACTGGGTCATCATTCCTTGGCAACTGTTGGAGGTAGAAGCATTGGATGAGCGAAGTTGGGAGAAGGAATATTCTGGAAGAGTTAGACGCAGAAGGTGCTCAGCCTTCAGATGCATGCGACGTTGGATTACAACTTGACAAACAAATCACAACAACACTTCCGATGTGATGTGACTTCCTTCAATTTTAAAATTGAGCTTGTTTAGTTCTAAAATAGAACTTACTGAAGTAATCAACAACATTGATATCAAAAGTAGTACTGGTAACCATAAGCTTTCTGGTTTGCAGATTTTTGAAACATGATAAAAAATATTTAAATTAGCTTCAGACGAGCAAATATGCTGTGAAAGTTTCCATACAAAATGAAAATAAAGCTACTCGATCGTACCTTCAATTTATTTGTATTTACAATAAAAATCAATTGATTATCAATTCAATGAAAATTTTAATTCTATCGATCATATGATGCAAGTACAGGAGCAAATCTTAAAAAAAACATTTCTTAGCAATCACATCTTTTTAAACATTTCTTTCATGTCATAGCCGTCAAAGAAATGCTCTCCAAGTCTACAAGTACGAACTTACTAATTACAACGCCAATGACTATCAAGATGGGAACAGCGACCAACAGACAACCGATGGCAATGGCAGCGACAACACCGCTCCCCAGAGGGTGACCCAATTCTTTTGCACCTGCTGAAATAGTACAAAAGATGTTTCAACGTGCTGATAAAATATGTACATAAACTTAAGCCTACTTTTAAATAAAGATAATTATTAGCTTTAGATGCATGGACAATATAATGTTACAAACGCTTTAGCGTATAAATAGGTGATGAATTCAATAAAGAAGAAAAATAGATGCAAATTAAGTCAAAAACAGATCTAAATCAAGTCATGCTAACTCTCATGCGAAGATGAGAGTAACAAAATATAATATAGTAATAAATAGCATGATATCAATATAATAAATTTAGTTGTGGGTGATTTCTGAATCTTTAAATTTTCAAACAATGATGAAGAGGTAATAGATGTCTCTTCAGCTATTTACCTAGCCACTGCCATCATTTGTCATTGAGCCAGAATTTCGACATTTAAGTGGAGCAAAGCTTTTTCCAACATCAATTCTCTTTCCAGCCAGTAGGCCCAATGCCTCGCTCATTTAAAATAGTCAACCACCAAACATAAGTAGCCTACGGAAGTATAGACAATAATTAGCTCTTTTTAATGGTAAGATAAATTGGAGACAGCACGCCAACCTAGAGCTCATTGAAATCCATGATAACCAAAGAAAATTAGATTGCGGCTTTGAGTAGTTAGAATACATACAAACGTTCGTATAAGCATTGTCTCTATGCATGATGATGATCATATCTCTAAAAGACATCACACTTGCGGTTATGTGACCGGAAGCCCAGCCTAGGCAGGGGTAGGCTATTGCAGCCACGGGCACAAGAACCCGCGTGGCCTGACCCACAAGGGGCAAAGGGAACAGCCTTAGAGGCCTTATCTTGGGAGAGGACAATTAAATCAAAAATTTGATTAAGGAAATCATGGTAAAAACTCCCTAAAAAACATTACTAAGAACTAAAACTGCAACAAACCAAGGCAGCGTCGACCGTCGTTCGCGAGGACCTTGCCGCTCGGACAGTGGCAGGTGTACTCGTCCCTCAGCAGGCTGTCGACCCGACAGAGGTACTCGCACGCACAACTCACAATGTACTTTACCTCAACCTGCCCATCGTGGTCGTAGCCACCTGTGCAAATTCACATCAGCATTTAGCCATTTTTAATGTTTAAGGTAATTCCAAGTAATTCTACTTTGCAGTGTTGTGATTGCAGATTGTTTTGCAGTTGACGTTTTGTTTTGTAGTCGTATTCAACCGATTTCAGATTATAATCACTACTGTACATACTTCAGAAATTTCAGCAAGGCTGTTAAACACACTAGTGTCGCTAGCTGATGATCAACGTCCACGGTATTTATCATTCTGGTTGGCGACAGGAAGGGCATCCGGCCATAAAAACCCAGCTCCAATATAAATGTCCAACCTGCGTTAAACGACATTTTTCACAGCCTAAACTCTCCTCTCTTGGCAAAAATTCACTCGGCATGCTAGTGGGGGGAGGAGGCAAGGGCGCTACCACAGGAGGGTCGAGGCGGTCGTGACCCCCCAACTTTTGTGAGGACCCCCCCCAACATTCAGAGTGTGGTTGTGCTCATGGAAGGAGGGATGATTGTCATGCTTCGGCTTATTTAGCCTTAATTTTTCTCACTTTCATAACTTTTACATTGATGAAACTGGGCATAGGCTTGCTGATGGGAGGTGGATGCATCCCCTATCATCTCCATAGCATGGAACCGCCCCTGGTTGCTGTATACGTGTGAAATATATAATGGCAGAATTAATACCTGAATATAGTATAATATACCTGAATGGAATATTATACTATGTGAAGGTATGAATTCTGCCATTCCATATTACCAGGATTCAAGTTCCCGCGCCGGCAACTATGAAATATGGAATGACAAAATTAATACCTGAATATAATGTAATATACCTGATTGAAGTACGATCATCGACCCGTTACCGCTGACGTAGGAGGACCCACCCTCACCGCTGCTGTACACGCTGTCCATCAACGAGGCGTTGCCGCCTGTCACAAACGTTAAAATGAACATCCCTACGCGATCTTACGCAATATATTCATATCAAGGGATCTTTACATGACGTAAATTATTGGGGCAAATTTATGTTTGAAAAATTTCTTATCAATTTCTGGCTATTCGAAACTTGCCAAGAAATATTGACGAAAGGCGATGACCAGGACCATTGTGAGAAAAAACAATTCACATACACAATTACATTTAGGCTGCAGTTACGTTTGCATTCAGCTTACAATAATTGTAGTGGGACGGTTTACAAATGTTAATGCACATAGACAGTAAATGACAAATTAATGTAAACGCGACAGTAAATGTAACTGTACGTGTAAATTGTAAGCGTAATGTAAACTTGACTGTAAATGTAACTGTACGTGTAAATTGTAAGCTTAATGTAAACGCGACAATAAATGTAACTGTACGTGTAAATTGTAAGCGTAATGTAAACTTGACTGTAAATGTAACTGTACGCGTAAATTGTAAGCGTAATGTAAACTTGACTGTAAATGTAACTGTACGTGTATATTGTAAGCGTAATGTAAACGCGACAGTAAATGTAACTGTGCATGTAAATTGCAAGCCTAATGTAAAACGTGACAGCAAATGTAGTTGCAAATACAAACTATTTACATTTAAAATTGCATTTACTATCACGTTTACATTAAGCTTACAATTTACATGTACAGTTACATTTACTGTCAAGTTTACATTACGCTTACAATTTACACGTACAGTTACATTTACTATCACGTTTACATTACGTTTACAATTTACACGTACAGTTACATTTACTATCACGTTCACATTACGCTTACAATTTACACGTACAGTTACATTTACTTTACGTTTACGTTTGCGTTTACATTCAACTTTTAATTTAAATTAACAGTTCCTAAAGAAACTTTGTGTACCTGAAAAGCCTCCCCCTGCTCCTCCCGCGCTGCATCCGCCGCCCCCTCCCCCGAATCCTCCCCGGGTCTCCCAGCCGTTCGAGCGAGATTTGGGACAGGAGTCGCCTCCAGACCCCCCCTCCCCCAGCGAGCGTCCTGCCTGCACGTACATTCTTGCTCCGGGGAAGCGCCAGAACCCGCCTCCACCCCCTGCCAACGTTGTATGCAGATCCTTAGGGTAAAGTTACATTGGGTGATCAGAAGCGGGATCAGGCCGTCTACCGTCTACTGTAGAATTCTTCAGAGAATCCACCCTGACGATCCAATGTGTCTTTTAGCGTCGTCAGCGATGACCGGTCGTCGCTGAAGACGCGTCTTCACGCAAGCGATGGATAAATGGTGGCTATATGTTATTTGCATGGTGGTTCATGCGACGACGGCCTAATCCCATCTGATGACCCAATGTAACTCACACGATTCGTCAGCGATGCCGGTCGTCGCTGACGACGCGTCATCCGGCATTCTACCGGTAGACGGCTTGATCCCGCTTATGATGACCCAATGTTACTACAAAGGTTACTATTTCGGATGTCGTCGTCTTGGATACCGGTCTCTCTGACCATTTCCTCGTAAAGTGCCGGGTCGCGGCA
>JAQIWG010009791.1:0-10391 GCA_034695025.1 Chamaedrilus cognettii
GTGGTGATTCACTTGGCAGTGGTGATTCACTTGGCAGTGGTGATTCACTTGGCAGTGGTGATTCACTTGGCAGTGGTAATTCACTTGGCAGTGGTGATTCACCTGGCAGTGGTGATTCACTTGGCAGTGGTGATTCACTTGGCAGTGGTGATTCACTTGGCAGTGGTGATTCATTTGGCAGTGGTGAAGTGGTTAAGGCGTGGGATGAGAAGTCAGGGGTTTGAGGTTCAAATTCAATAGATAGGACGCTTAGTTAGTCGGTCTTTATATTTATAAGACCTACTAGGCTCCATCAAGATTTAGAGTTGTTAATTTTATGATGTAATGCAAACTTATTTTATGTGTTATAGACACGGCATACACGGAGCGATACATGGGCATGGCTGATAGCACGGACAACTACAGAGGCTACGACGTATGCTAATCTGCTGCTCCTGTGGAATTTCACTCGCTTCCCTGGTTTTCTCATTTTCAAGAGAATGATTTAAGTTCAATCTACAAGACTTTCGCAATATTGCTTTCTTACTGTTGTTATTTTCTTTTTTAATGCTTTCATAGTCTTTATGGAGCCGCTTCAATTTGAAACCTTCAAACCATCAAAATCAATATCTAGGCCTTGCATCTCTAATTTGTGGAAATACTAAATAACGTTTGCGAAAATCATCAGTTTGCTTTAAATTCAAAAGTACGATACTTTGAAAAAAGAATTTTTTGTGCATCCGCAGAATGCGAACGTTTCTGCAAAAGCGGCAAACTTCCGTGGAAAAGGATTTCTCCTAGTTCATGGCACTGCCGACGGTTGGTTCATCATCTTACTTTATTTAATAATTTGAACTGCGATTGGCTATTGATTTTCAACAAATTTTCGATTTTTGAAAGACTATAAAATAATAATGTAACCTGTTATGTTTTTCAATAGTGTTTCATGCGTAAAAGTGTAGCAAAAACTATATGGTGCTAATAAATTTGCTGCTGGTTCTTTGTTTCTGGACATGCATTATTCACTATTCAGCTCATCTTTTCCACAATAATAATAATAATAACAAATGGCAAAGTATGTAATTTTATGTGTCAAGTCAAGAAAAAAGCAGCAAATGTGCAGAAAATGGAAAAACATGATTTAATAAAAAGCAATTATTGCATTTTTCTTTAGAAATCACGTCTTCAATTTTTCTAACAGCTACAAAAAACATCTATTTCTTTTTCGAAGGTTATCCATTATTTACGATACAGACAGCGATGTTTTGTTCCTTCTCCCGCAGACAACGTGCACTTCCAGCACAGCGCCCAGCTGATGAAAGCCCTCACGGAGGCAGGCGTCCCCTACCAGGCCCAGGTCTACCCAGATAAGAACCACCAGCTGGCCGGCGTGAAGACGACGCGTCACCTCTACCGGACCCTGCTCAAGTTCCTCCAAAAGGAGTGCTGGAGTGGAGGAAAGCCGCACGACGCCAAGCCGTTCGTGGCAGACAACTTCAAGCAGAAGGGGAAGTCGTGACTGAGCAAATTTGAGCGATGAATGGGTGACATATCGCCAGAAATAAAAGGGGTCGTGACAGCGTGTTGAAACGATGTACAGTGATAAAGGTTAATTTATTGGAGACATTGACTGTAATATCGAGCACCTTTAACTGCAGCTGATCTATATTTAAATACATGTATTGTATACAATGTCAGTAAGCAGCTGATATTTTCTCTGTAAATATATAACAAATTTACAAGGAAACACGGTTTACGTTTTTCTTTTCATTATTAGGTAGCTAGGCATAAATGATAGCGTCGGTTGATATGTGTTTCCTGCAGACTGTGTACAGTAGGCCAATGGTGCCGACTGCCCAGGGTCATTGTTGTAACTTGACGTGTTTTCGATTATTTGAAATAGAAGAATCTTTCATTCAAAGTGTAAGCTCACTGTGTAGTGCATTTTATATTATCAAAACCGATCTGCTATTGCCTAGATAGCCTAGAGCCTCAGTCTGGCCGGTACCTGTATACAGCGAACTCCTATTGAAACTGTTACGAAAAGCTAAAAAAACTGATGGTTGGGCCCATAGCCTACATGACATCCTAATCGTTTATGAAGCCCCATGCCTTAGAAAATAAGTCATGATGCAGAATTTTGTTTGTAAAATTTAATCACTGCTAATAAATTGATAATATAATGTAAGTAGCCTATACTTTATGCATGTTATATCTTATCCGCTTATTCCATTGCTGTTAGTACCATTTAATGTGTTAAAAATGCAGCATTTATAATTGATCAATCTGAACTGCATGGATTGGTTAATTTGTGTCCACGATCAGCTGATTAGCCAGACATCCAGGCACCGCGGATCCGCTGATCCAAGATAAACAAGACGTCACGAGCGATAGTGACGTCATGTCTCGTCATAGGCAAGATTACGTAACCTGGCAGGCCGCCAAACACGTCACTGGCCCAGATTTCGTCCGCCCACGCTATAATCCAAAGCGCGTCGCCTAACAACAGAAAATTCACGCACAGTATTATGCAGTAACAGTTGTTGTACCTTTAGTTCGTATGATTTTTTTTTTTTTCTTTAAAAAATGTTACAAGGTAGGCCATACGGGTATTTTCACAGATTAAAAAATTAGCTCTTTATTTGCAAATGTTGGTTTTTATTAATAGGTTAATATTGCTAAAAATGTCAAAATGTTTAATATCATAATTCATAATTTTTTAACTTCTTGTCGTCGATATTGGGTAAAATAAATGTACTAGGCCTCTAACGTTAATGTTAAAGTCAGTAATTAGACACGTTTTGCTCAGTGTTCTCACTTTCCGAGCAATTGCTTGATATCAGAGCAATTTGTGGTCCGATTGAGCAATCGTCGAGCAGTCGTTTCATTGATCACTGTCAATGAATCCAGCAATTTTCCGAGTAATTTGAATTTATTTTCGAACAATAATGATCTTCATCGAGCACTTTGGTCAAGTCGGCCGAGCAAAATGAGTCATGTCAAGTGAGGACACTGCATTGCACAATGCGCATGCGCAGATTTTTCTCACGTGTTGATCGACAAAAAGATGGCGCTAGCTGAGAGCGGAGCATGCGGCCGATTCTCCGTCGCGCCGGACCCTAATTCTCCGGGAGGGACGCGCCTGTTCGCGCGCGCTGAGCCTGGCGGGACGCTGCGCGTGTGGGACACGGCGACGGGCCGGCTGGCGCAGGAGTACGCCCCATCGGCGCATCTCACAGCGACTTGCTGCTGTCTCGCCTGGGCTGCAGTCACCAGCAAGCATGCGGTGATCTATTAGCCACGTTTATTTACCCGGATCGCTTGCCTAGGGGGGTCGACAATCGCTGCTTGTGCTGAAAAATGCGTGTTGTAGTGGCAATAAGTAACTGGTGCTAATTGAACAACTACTTTGCATTTATCATCGCAATAAAGAATGAACAAATGTTATGTAATATGAAAGTACACCTATTATCGCTCCATTGGTTGAGTTGTGTGATTGTGCTATGTTGTTAAGTTAATAGGATTTTTTTCGCCCCTTTTTTTACTCGGGAATGTTTGTAAAGTATGGATCCATGAGCGGTGATTGATGATTTTGATAGATGCTATCGTCTTCATATTTGATTAAAACTAAAATCTGATTTCTAGTGAAATTAATTTATGTTTACCGAAACCATGCAGCAGCTGACGGTATAAATATATAGCGGCTTTTCTATGCGACACATGCTAATGTAAGGTTTTTACGTGTAGTTGGCAAAGTCGATGAGTTAAATTTAAGGTTTTCGTTCAGCTATCAGTGCGTTGACAAGCGACGCTCTAGGTCTACAGTCATTCGTATGGATTTTTCAATTTTGTGCGGCGTGCGCGGAACTCCGTATTCTTTATTAAATGTAATTATGAATGTGTACAGTTTTCTTTATTTGTTTCAGAAATCACCGAAAAAGAAGAGGATGTCGGGAGTGGTACGGACGGAGGAAAGTCAAGAGCTTGTCGCCATGGGAACCACTTCCGGGTCGATTGTAGTCTACAGTGTTACAAAGGCCGATGTCGATTCACACATGGTGAGTTGTAACCAATTGGAGTTGAGATTGAATTCTTCCAGCTGATCTATTCTGCCAAATTGATACATAGCAGTGGCATAAAGCTCATAAGGAATGCACTGACCTCCATCGAGATATATGCCAAGCTTATATTAATTGTATGTTGGTCAGTTACGGATAATTAATTGAAATATTATTGTTGACAATTTTATGAGTTTGGAATTTTAAAGTTTTGATCTAGTCATGGGAGTATGTCAATAATTTCTGCACCGATTTCAATCTTGACTAATTTAAAACCTTTGTTAAGCTGTCAGATAGAGACTAGTAGTTATTTAATGAACCTCTTCTTAGCTGATAATATACAGCAATATTCAATTGTTATTTTGTTACTTTCAGGCGGACGGTCATTCGGACCGAGTGAGTGGGCTGTGCTGGAGCGCAGACTGTAAAACTATCTACAGCTGTTCCACCGATCGTCACATCGTTGAGTGGGATTACAGGACGGCCAGCGTTCGACAGTAAGGCCTGTGGATAGAGGTTGAAGGACTTAGTGCATACTATTGCGGCAAGTAATCTTTTGGCCTAGTGGGAAACAAAAAATACAATAAATTTGGCAGCTGTGTAATTTACTATAAAAAATAATCTACTTGTAGTGGTAATATGTACCGTTAATCGGCGCTCTGTCCTGTGGATTCAGGTCGATGGACTTGGTGCATACTATTGCCGCAAGTTTCTCATGTAATTGTTCCTAAGCTGGGCCACAATGGAAGGGGTTTGGTTAATGGGTTTAGGTTAGAGTTAGGGTTTACAGCGCAGAGCTCCACTTGCAAGTCATAGAGGGCAACTAATGAAAGAGAAGAGGTTCTTTGCTTATCCTCGAGGCACTGAACCATAGTGGAATACACTTCTGTTGGTTTTCCCGGTTGATAGTTTGTCGCGTTAACTTGCAGTAAATGGAAAGGCGACAAAGGCCTGTTGTACTCCATACACCTGTGTCACACTCAGCGCCATCTGCTCACAGCCAGTCGAGCTATCAAACTCTGGGATCTCGACACCAGACTAGTTCTTCAGGTATGCATTTTATTCTTTTCAATTGTTTTGCTACTATTTTTGATTTCATTTTTTGTTGTTGCTGTTTTTGATGAACAGCGACGTCGAATAAATCTTTAATTTTGTATTATAAAATTCTCATATTTGTCTTGAAAAAAATCACAGGTTGCGTTTTGGGTCACGCGTTCAAATGTATTATATTATTATTATTTAATTATTATATATTATTAAAAGCGGGATGGAATCCGGCGCGCTGATGCGGTGATTGAGATGGTTGAAATCTAACTGAGCGTGTAACTTGCTTGAAAGCGATGTAGTAAAGTGTCTGTTAGTTCAAAATGACGGAGTGGACAAAATTGGCTTGGTAAATATAATGACAGCATTTTTGTGATTTTATTCTTTTTTGTAATAGTTGTTGACTTAACGATGATTAGTTATATTGATATGGTTATATTGTTATATTGGTGAATGGTGTTGTAGCGAGTGAGGTTTGTGTTGGCTTAGTCTTTTGCTTTCTTTCTATTCTATGCTGGTTTTCTTTTTTACTTCATTAGTTACATTATATTGATTGCTTCCCTAAAAGCTATATAAATGCCTAGTTAGAGCCGTCAGTGGTCCATTTTCTGTGCGATACAAATTTAATATGATTTTTTATTTTATTGCAGACTTTTGTCGGCCATGCGTCGGAAGTGTTCAGCCTATGTCAGGTTCCGTCCTATGCCAGTATCGCCGCGGCTGCAGAAAGTCAGACTAACGGCTCAGAGTCTGCTTCACTTTCTATCGAGGGAAGCTACATCATATCGTCTGCAATCGGCGACCGGAAAATAAGTGTCTGGTTAGTGACTTTATTTTGAGCAATGAATCTTTTCGTTTGCTACGTTGCTTCTTTAAATTGAATCTACATCCTTGAATTTAACTTGAATTTAACTGTCCTAGCTTCTATCCACCTATTCTTTATCGCTTAGAACTGTTAATGTCCATGTTTTCACAGGATTTAGACGCCTAAATTCATGAATTTAAGTGTTCAAAGTTGTTTTTTTGTGTGTTTTGCTGCTACCCTGCGATTAATATCAAAATTGAATGAGTAGCTTGAACGTGCATGCGCTTCAACACTTCACGTGTTGTAGTGCATTGTTATGGCTAGACTGTACATTATGAATACCAGATAGTTTGGCTGATATTGGCTTGATAGTGTTCATGCGCAAAATCATCAGATTTGTTAGCCACACGCTCTGCTGCTTGCTGCAGGCAGGTGAGCAGTGGAGTGGAAGGTGGGGGGGTTGACACGAGTGGATCCACGAGCGGCAAAGATGTGACGGCCTCCTTCTCTCTGCCCGACGATCCCGTCGAAATACACGTCCGGTCACCTATGGGTGAGAATCAGGTACGGCAATGATCAGCGAACGTATCAAGTTTCATTCAAAGATATATTGAATAAGTAATAGAAAAAAATTGCATTCAATTTTTTTTTATATAATAGATAATAATTAGTATCAGATGCTTTGTGATTTCACTACACTTCTCAAGTTGATATTGATTGCTTGCTAAGTTTATATAGATTTTATTTGTATAGAGGCTTGGAATCTTAGGACACGCAAGCACGCGATGATATGGATGCGGAAAGAGGATTCATTTTCAAATTTAGTTAATATTATATTCTCCCTTGTTGCGCTTCAGCCGTTCCAGCTAGCCGCGCTGACTGTCTCTGGCAAGCTGTCGCTGTTTGAACACGTTCTCAACGGGTCAGTTAATGGGAACAATACAGTATGATGTAAACATCTGCAACTTTAACACAAACGTTTGATACTTTTCTCATTCTAATTACGCTACAGTCTTTTGAGGTTGAGTAGGGTAGATCGAGTTTTGCAGCCAGTTGTTGCCGTGATTAAGATAGCGGCAGCCGATCACTCGGATCAATATTTGAATATCTGAGGCCTGTTTCTCAAAATATCTTAGGAAGTTCTTAGAAATCTTAGGCAAATTATATCGTTTGTTATTGAAAACTCTGCACTGCCATGCACTCTAAACCAAATACATGGCGGTCGCCTAAAGAGATGAAAATTTTTTCAAAGCCGATTTAATATTAGCATAAGCTAAGTTCAGAATTAAAGTTAGGAACGTTTTGAGAGACGGGCCCCAGGCCCACTGCCCAGGTATAACAGTGAGCGTTGATTTCCGCTGCAGCCGACAGAAGAAGCCTCTCAAGCCGCGCTGCTCAGTGGAGTTGGCGACGAATGTGACGAGGTCGGCGGAGGTTCCGCGACCCCTCCCTATCGTCGCTGTCGGACTGGCGACTGACCCAGAACGGAGCATCATTATCGCGTACGAGGACTTCATCAGACCCGTCTTTGAAAAGCTGGTTCGTGTAAAGTAGACTCGTTAATATCTGCAAATAGCTTTTGGCTTTAGGTAGTTTATTTGAAATTGTTTAATGTTAGTTATTTATTAATACGCGATGTAGCCCCTCTAGATTTGACTGTTTGATATGTTTAAGGTGTTTGTGTGCGACGTTGTGGAACACTTGTCTTATCGTCTGTCTGTTTCTGAGCGGTGCTTCTTTGTCATGAATGTTTTAAAACACTGACGCCCAGTAACTTTCCTATCTTGGATGTCATGCAAATACAATGAGAGCCCAGTGGCAGTCATGTATTTGTTCTATAGATAGCCTATTTGGGTTGAGTTGTGGTCACATCCTGGATGCGCGTGTGTGTGCAGCGTACGAGCGATCTGAAGCAGCAGACGACCTGTCTGGTGAGGGACGATCCCATCAAAACCGCCGGCATCGCGCTACGGGAGAATGTGTCTAGGGTCAGAACTGTTTCCAACCAATCATCAATCAGCAGCGAATTGATTTAAAAGTAGAAAAAAATAGATTGTTTCAAAAAATATAATTATAAACAGATATTATACCAATGAAATACGCTTGGGACAGAAATGGTGTTGGAATAAAAGTATTATCAAATTTGTTATCTAAATCAAGTAAGCCTATGTTCTTTTATACGTGTGAATTGATTCTTTGGAACTATTACAGCCTTTGTGTTTCTTAATTGATTGCATGATGGATAGAACTTAATTGAATAACATAGGATTAGTTTTATAGTTGTATGTATATAACCAGTTCAATGCGTGTATATGTATACTCGCAACTGGTGTGCATGGCTGTAGGTGAAGACTCCTCAGGTGTCCAAAGATCTGACGGTGCTTGCGCCCGGCTACATGGCGCCGGCCGGTCCCGTCCGGCTCGATGACGGCTCTGAGCCACCGGTCGGCGCCAAGAAGAGGAGGAAGTCTACCGAGGTTCGTCCTGATCATTTGATGATATTGTGTAGTTTTTGGCATTATATTTGCATAGTCGTGGAGTAATTTGAGCACTTTCCAGCTGTAGGTGTTGATTTTATTAATTGAAATTTGTACATATTTTTTGTCTGAAATTTTTGCTAATGCGATTTGTGGACGATGCGCATGCACTGGGAGAATATAATAAGGAAATAAATGGCGATAAGAATATATGCGAGCGTGGTGTAAAGAAATAACAGGAAATCTAAAAGTGACAGAAATCTAAAATAAATGAAGCTTTAAAATAATCGAAGATCTAAAGTCAGGGGATCTAAAATAAGAGAAGATCTAAAATCACAAGAGATCTAAAATCACAGGAAGTCTACGACCACACAGTCCTGTAAAACCACTTGATGGATTTTTGTAAATAAAGCAAATTGTTGTGTTACGATTCACTTGCTATTGTTGGTAACAGATGACATTAGAGGAACGACTCAATGCCATTGACTCGACTGCCGAGGTCGCCCCCTCGAGGTCAAAGGTCGGAGGGCAGCAGACGCCAAAGACCGACAGTCTGGCGACCCTGCTAGAGCAGGGTTTGCAGAGTCGCGACAAGAAAATACTTAACGTGAGTCGATCTTTGCTGGTTTTGATAATAATTTGCTGATTTTTATAAGATTACAATTTCTTGTAAGCACTTTTACAACTCCACCACAGCTAGCATTATTATTCATTTTAAATTTTATGTTCTAATGAAATTATTTGATCATGCTTCACTCTTTGGAATGTAGGTTTCTTGAAATGTTTAAAATTCTAATTTTGCTGGACACTATCTAGTTGTCAGAAAATTCTTTTTTCAATTAGATGATGTGCTATTTTGTTCAGTATGGTTTCTATGCTGCCGTTATCATTAGCAGGCTGGTTTATTAACCGTTACATTGGCGTTGTTTTTCGCACCACGTCCATGGGTTCGTTTGTCGCTCAGAATGTATTACAAAGAACGGACGCGGTGTTCATTCGCAGCACGGTCAGTCGCCTGTCGCCATCTGTCATCGTTCTGCTCGTCAAAGAACTGACGCGACGCATGCAGGGCCACGCGCAGAGGTGCCTGCCGCTATTACCATACGTAGATTCTACATTACTACTTCTGTATCTGACCAAAATTTATTTCACGGTGTTTGTAAGTTGGCATTGCTTGTACTGACTGGCCGCCATTTTTGAATAATTTGTGTCATGGTGTTGCTGGCATTGGACTCAAAGATGCATATGTTTGTAGCGGATGTTGTCTAGATTAATAACTTATCGCTACTGCGGGCTTTACGCTAGTAAATGCATGACGTTTTATTCTTTATATATTTTGAAGGTGTTCTTCACACATCTGCTCGATCCTTGAGTGTTTATGTGAGTTATGCTGCGGCTATCGGCTATCGTCCGTCAGCGTATATGAAAGTGTGCATTTGGGTATCTATATTTTTTTATTAACATTTATGCGATTATTGTCTGCATAATTTATTTGCATAATTGAAGTGAAACTAATGGGGGCTTATAATGTTTTGTTTGTCCGCAGCCAGCGCACAGTTCTGCAGTGGACAAATATCGTTATGACGACGCACAAGTCTTTCCTAACATCAGTGCGTTCCTATGATTTAATAATTCTTTAAAATTGTTTGCATTAAAGAATTTTATTTAATTTTAAATTTTGAAGTTATATTTGGTGTTTCTGTCTATAGAAGAGATGCTTAGCTCTGTAGTTAATTCTTATCTTTGGCTAATTTTAAACTTTTGACTTCGTCAGAATATTGGCTGTAAAATATCCCCTCAAAAATTTGTTTGATTGCTGTTATCAATTATTATGAAATAGTACAGCTATGTTGTATCATCTTCTACGCAGATAGTGGTCTACAGATGCTTTTTATATTAAACTATTTTTTTTTTGGATATCATTAAGATGGCTATTGTATCTTGTAAGCAGCCTAACCCTAATCTGACAGACCCTAACCCTAATCTGACAGACCCTAACCCTAATCTGACAGACCCTAACCCTAATCT
>JAQIWG010009792.1:0-10390 GCA_034695025.1 Chamaedrilus cognettii
AAATATCCCAAGGAATAGGAGGCCTAAGAGAGAACACTATCAGACATGTGTGATTCTTCTAATTGAAACATCGACAGGTAGACATATCATTGTTAGGTGAACATTACGCTCAGATGATTATGTCACTGATGATTATCTTGTCATTACACATTGCATAGTTTTTCATTATAGGAATAAGAACAATAACATGTGAAACTTGTGTAAAAGCAAGAGGGCCACCTCTATATTTCATCGGATTTTAATGAAATTTTGTGGCAAATTTATTTTCTATTCACCTCACAACTTGGAGGGGTAAAAGAAATAAAGAAATTTTTTTTTACTATATTCCAAAAGACACCCTAACCTATATATAGGTAATTTCTGCTGAAGAGTCGAAGCCAAAATTAGAAAAACAACTGAAAACACCAGCATTACGCCAAACCTTAAACTAGGAACGTCTGGCGTTGAATGGCCAGAAAACTCATACAGGCCTATTAAGAAAACTCTTAAACCTCCTTTCCACGATGACTATTTTGTATGCAATTTTACATGCAAGATTGCTTTAAATTTTGCACGCAACCATGCTAAGCAAATTACAATCAAATGCGAAAGGAATGGCAGTCGATGCTGCAAGCGACTGGATAGGGTCTAGTGAAAACGTGGCAATAAACACCGAGAAGCTTGGGATTTTTTCGCGCCCCAAAAGTGAAAGTTTCTTATAGGATTTCGTCATTCCTACTTTATATCTATTAAATGCAAGAGAAATGGCAACGTATGTTACAAGCTACGAGATATGATCTAGTGAAAAAGCGGCAATAAAAACTAAGAATCTAGGGATTTTTATCCGCGTCTCAAAAGCGAATCTTTTTACTAGCAATTGATTACTTTTAAATAAAAAAATTTCATTAAGTGCAAAAGAAATGGCAGTCTATGCTGCAGGCTACTACATAGGGTCTAGTGAAAAAGGGGCAGAAAAAACCAAGAATTATGGGATTTTTTTTGCGTTTCCCAAAGCGATTTTTTTTTAACAGCTATTGATCAATTACAGATTTTATTTCCATAAATGCAGAAGAAATGGCAGAGAATTCCCCTCTATGCTGCTGCAGGCGACTAGATAAGACTAGTGCAAAAGTGGCAGTAATAACTTAGAAACTTTAAATTTTTGTGTACGGCCAAAAAGTGAAACTTTCTCACTAGCATTTTATCATCTTTCATACTTTATATCCATTAAATGCAAAAGAAATGGCTGTGTATGTTACAAGCTACGAGATATGATCCAGTGAAAGAGCGGCGATAAAAACCCAGAATCTTGGGATTTTTTATGCGCGTCCTAGAGCAGAAGTTTTTTACTAGCCATTGATCATTTTCATATTTTATTTTCATTAAAATCAAATGAAATGGCAGTCTATGCTGCAAGCAATGGCTGCAAGCTACATATACCAGATTTGGTCTCGTGAAAAGCGTCAATTAAAACCCAGAATATTGGAGATTGTTTGTGAATCCCAAGAGCGAAACTTTTTACTAGAGTCTATCATTTGATTATGGCACTTCCTTCCATAATTCCATTGTAGCCTAGTGTATGGCCTGTGTTACAAGCTTTGCTTGTTACATTGATACAATGTGTTGCGCGTAGACCTTCTTGCGGCATTGCAACATATTGGACATTAGAACGAACGCTAATTTAAATAATACACATTGTTCAGCACAGGCCGGTTTCAATAGGTTCTGATCAACTTGTAGGCTGTGCCTTACATTGTGGAGTATAGACCATGCGTTCAGTTCTGTAGGCCTCGCTAGTACAGTCTTAAGAAGGCTGACGTCATTGTTATAAAACACAGCAGAAATCTGCACGGACGCACGCACGGACACATTATCACCTATGCCTAGCCTACTGAAAGTATCTTCACTGCTATGCTGTATGCATATAGTGTGAGTAATAGGTAAAGCCATAAGAAAATTTTGAGTTGTCACAATTTAAAATATAGGTAATACTAAGCAAAGCTCACTCACAGTGGATAAAGTGGGGCGAGCGCGTGGGAGCGGTGTTCTTTGCTTTTTTTGACATAGTAGCCTACTAAGCTTTAGCGGTAGTTTCACATGGATCGCAAATGAAGTATGCGTAATTGAAGACATGGAGGCCCTAAAAAACGATGAAAAGTTCTAATGACAGCAGAAAAATGGTAGTGAGTGGTAAGAATGGAGAAAATGTTGCCTACCACCCCCTCCCCCCCCCTCCCCCCCCCCCGGTCGCAACTTATGCACGCAAAGGAAAGCACGTGTCTCTGGAGACACACAGACATAAATAAAGGTTAAACTGAGCGTGTATACCAAGTGTGCGACAGACACTTGTTCTGTAGCACAAGAGCTAAACACCGCAAGTGCAGCAAAACACCATAAGCACTCCCTATAATCCGCACACGGCCTTGAGATAATGACCTCAAAATAGCTTTAAATGATTAGCTCATCGACTTTATTAACATGTTAGTTATGCACGCAAGTCAAACTTGTTATTCACGTCTCTACGAATGCAATGCAGTGACTGAACTCGTCTAAAGCAGTCGACTGATGTAGCCAAATGTGAATTGAGTCATCAATAATGTACCGGAAACGGATTTATTCTGAAGCACATGCATGTAGTGCACCATGCTTTACATGGACAAGAAGACCTGTTTCAAATTACGAGTAATGAAAATTATCGGTTTTTCTACCGTGCATTGGGGACGAAATGACCTCAGCCTATTCTCAAATATTTTATTCGATTTAAATTTATGTATTTTCAACCGTTTTCTACCGGTAATTCCCATCATCTCCTTAAAAGGCAAGCGTCGGCTTAATGATATAGGCCTACTTTCCATGATGGCCGGTGACGACGGCCCGTCAGCGCCTAAATGTACCTTCGTGCCATGGGGTCAGACAACCGACATGTATCTTGTATGCATGCTAGGACGGAAATTTGAACTGAAAAAGTGAATTATGATGCTACTGATATGTAAATGTTATAATTTTATTTAATAGACTAAGGGCCTACTCAATAATTTTTTTTGCATATATTTACTCTTGGATAATAATTGCTCTTGGTTTATACACTGAATATACATTAAGAGTCAGTATTACGGATAATATACATTACAAATACTTTTGGATAGTATACTTCACAAATCACAATACATTGCAAGTAGCCAGGTAGCCTTCGCACGTAAATTTTTCACCTCACGGGCCGATCACCCTATATCTGTTTGCAACATCGCGAGGGTCCAAATAATTTTGGGGGAGACGGATCTAAAGCACAGAAATACAAATTTAGTATAAGTCATTTGCGTAGCGTAGCCTATTATTGCACAAGCTCAATATTGGGGGGTGTCCAGGCAGTAATTTCAAAATATTGGCAAGAGGACGTCCCCTAAGACACCCCCAGCACCGACGCTTCCTGGAGAAAAATTATTCTTCCACATTCTTCCTCTAGGCCACATCGATGAGTTTCAACTGATCTGCACTCTGATTGTCGTAGCCGTCCATTTGCGGATCTCTCTCCGCTCCCGGCACTGACGCCGTCGGACGTGGAAACTGGTTTCCATCAATCGCAGTCGCTTCAGCGCTTGCCATTTGGTAGCCTTGTTGAGCCACAGGCTGCTGAGAAGTTGGCGAAGTTGTGGTCATGACTGCAATGGGACAAAAATGATTACTTAGATTAGTTGACCTGCCTATTGAGAACTGTTGTCAGCTAAAATACAATTTTATCATCAACTACTAACAATTGAGAGCAACTGAAACATTCTTAGAGTGTCACTTGCTAAACCGTTAGGCCTAGAAATGATATGCATTAAATGATATACTGCCATGGGTAGACGCGTACCCGCATGATTTATGGTTGGTCTCCCCAAGAAAACAAATAAGCCAAAAAGATATGAATCGTCCACCCCAAAGAAATATGATTTTCTTGGTAAGAAAAAAAGTGTCAATTTGTCCGAACCCGCCGCCCCCCCCCTCCCCCCGCTCGTGAGTTCTGCACGGAAAAGCAATTTGGTCGGTTGCAGGCTACAGAATTGACTTGAGAAAGCACTTTTTGAGGAAAAGGTTTTCTAACTTTTTTGTACAAATTTGATCTCCCCACCGGCAAATCGGTGGCTACGCCTCTGGGCATACCTATCCGTAGCTTATAAAGCCCAGACCCTGGCAGCCAATTTGCACTTAAACTATGCACTGACTGGGGTAGACCGTCATTCTGCCGTCAGGTTGGCGAGTAAGAAAGACGACCTGTTGATCTCCCTGCTGCGGCACGTAGTTCCCCAACAAAACTTCCTATACACACACAAAGAAAGCAGTTGGAACATTCTAAATACAGGCTAGGTCAAAAGTATTCCACAAACTTTTAAGGACTATCTCTGGCAGTTTACAAACAAATTTGATATCATTAAATGAAGGAAAATGGTATTGCATGCAAGGCCTCTTCAGTATGGGAAAACCGAAAAAACACACTTGTGAATATAATAATTGTGCAGATAAAGAAGAACTGGATTGGGCGCATATATAATCAGAAGAGCGGGATTGATGAGAGAAAATGGATAGCAAAAAGACAAGAGGAAGGAAGAGAATAGGAATGACAGATTAATTACTGAAAAGAAAATCGTTTGGAAACATGAAGAGAATGGCTGATGACCGTCAGGTTTTGAGAGGTTGGATGCTAGAGACCTGACGTTTGGCAGTGCACTAGAGCGAGAAAGGCCGCCAAATTTGAAACAATGTTATATAGGCCTAGCTTTACCCGGTTTTGGCTTAAAAGTCTATTATCAGTTTCGCCCGCCACCGACGAGCAGGTTTATGCTTTGATGCATTTAAAACGTCAATTTGTCCAAAGCCGAATGAGATACATGTAAATACATGTCAATTTTTTGTAGGGAATTCATTAATAATTTGAATCAAATTAAATTTCTTCATGTATTGAATATGTCAGCAAATTCGATTAAATTTTTTTGGTGGACTGAAAAAAAGGCACAAATGACATAATGACGACATTGTTAATAATATCACATCATCCAACTTGAAATATCATGTACGTGAAATATCATGTATAGTAGGTGTATATTTATGAACGCTAATTGCATGAAACATTGCTAGCTATAAATTTGAAATAGTGAGTCGTTATATATAGTAGACAGAGCTGACTTTAATTACTGCATTAAAAACCATCTAGTGCAGAAACTACCAAAGTTATAGGCAGAGGTGTAGTGGGGCGGGAACGCGGGAGAACGCCGTTCCCCCACTTTTTTCCAGGAAGGGAACGCGTTCCCCCACTATTTTGCTCAAATCCATGTAAAAATCGGATCAGCCCGTTGACACCTCACAGTGTCACAGTTGTGGTCGCCAACGATCAGCACAGTGATCGTTGACGTCTGTTAATGCAGCGTGTTGACCACACTATAGAGCAAACATGCAATTCATGTGTGCCTGTCAACCTGGCATCTCGATTAGAGTCGTTTTTCCGACGAAATTGCGAGCGACGAAGTACTCAAATAGAGAGCGAGTTATTTGTTTTGCAGCGACATTCAATTCTGTCTGACCTAGAATCGAATTGGATATTGTTATCCAGTTTGGAGCGAGTGACGTCAAAAACGTCATCGCTAAGGCTATAACGTCATAACTGTTTCTGGGTCACCTACTTTATTTTATTAAACTCCGCAATAGTACTATAGGTGTACGATATTCAGAAGAAATAATTCAGGAAGCTGGTAGTTTACTTTTAGTTATGAGTAGAAATTGGTTGATAAATTCTCATAAATAACTTTTTTGCTATGTACATCAACAGATAAGTACTAAATTTACAGCTTTTTATCTACATATTACAAGTAATGTTACAAAGTCAGTACATCTGATCAGATTTTTGGGGTGGTTGCGCCTTTGTTTTTATAATATTGATGCTAAATTTTTGTTCTGAACTGCCTTCAATAATCTTAATATTCTATTAACTTGTTTTAACCATGAATATCATCGACTAAAATGGACGAATACGTGAGGTCATTTGATATCTTGGATAAAACGCCTTAGACAAAAACCTTTATTTTTCATGAGCCTTGTTTAATAAAAACAACTTATGTAAAAAATTAACTTTCTAAATTTTGCATTTGAAGTTTTGATTGCTATTTATTTGATTGTTTTCTTAATTAATTTTTTATATTCTCTGCACACAATCACAGCCCTTAATGTTTTACTCGCTGCATATCGTAAAATAATTTTTTCCTATGATAGTATAATTGTGTTTAAAACATTATCAGTTTGGGCTTATATATTTGTTCTCTGAGTGTCTCTCTGTCTGTCATTGTTTGTAATTATTTCACAATAGTTACTGTATCTGACAAAACCACATTAATTTTCAATTTATTATAATAATTTTATTGTATTTTGGTGCAGGCAACAGTTTCAAAACAAAGCGCAAAAACATGCAAAAATTCCAGCAAGATTTTTCCTTACGCCACTGATCCAGGCGTTCCCCCACTTATTTTTTTAGGACCACACCCCTGGTTATAGGCCTTGAAATATCGTAAAATACTTTTTAGTCTACCCTGTTCTGTATTGTAGGCCAATATAGGGATAACTATTTTCATATCCAGCAACGTAACTGTTAGAACGCACGAAATTGGATATTGGTGATATATCTAGTAATCTCAATAAGGTCGCCGAATAAATTTTACTACCTCATTGTACCCTTTATGAAAAAAAACTATTTATTTTTAAATCGTCTGAACTCTTGGAAAGAAACAAACTTCAAATATTTAAAGAAAAATTGATTTGATTTTTTTAATAAAAGTCAAATTTTCTTTAAACTGTTTTTTGGGATGTAAAATAGGGTATAGAGATGCGTAATGTGGTTTAACAATGAGGTACAAGCAGACATAAATTCCTAATTTTCTCCAGCTTTTTACGCTTATATCTTCGGCAAATGTGAAAATGTAGAGTGAGCTAACTAAGCATAATGCATCGATCCGTCTCAACATTGCAGGGATCCGAAATAATTTGGAGGTTTCCGTAATAACGAAGAAATATTGTCTAGTCAATTTAGCGGTTAATTGTTCAGCGGCTTGTCATTTCAGCGGTTCTTGACTTGAGCACTCCTTCACTTAGCGTCTAATCATAGCGGAGCTTAGCGGTTGCTCAATTCGCGCTTAGGTAGCGTCCCAGTTCAAAGAGCCGTTTCAAAATACTGCGGCTGTCGACCCTCAACAAGTTACAACAAGTTAGACAATCGATAACTCAAAAAGTGTAATTATAGTAATTATTACTCACGTAATTGGGTTCAGCTCTGCAGCAGCAGCGGCCTTGCAGCAAATGACGGCCCCCGATATGGCAGTCACTGCTTCCATTGCGGAAGTTATGGCCAACCATGAAATCTGAGCCATCGATACCAGCCCCCCATAAAAATGAAAAAACGGTTTACATTTGTTAGGTCAATATGTGCAGCACATTACTAGACATTGACAGGCTGTACTAAAAAGAGAACTTGACAAAAATAGGGGTCTAAATCTAATCTGTCATGACTTCTTCTGGTAGAAAATCGAAGAGCGTTAATGTAGTTCTGCATGTCATGTGTGCATGTGTTTAATAATTTGTTTACATGCCGTTTAACTATGCAAATTGAGTAAAGATGACGTTTGAAAGGTGCAGAGCCGGCAACAGGGCATTATTTTATTTTATTTCAAATTCATCGATGAGCACAAAAGATAAACACATTTCAAGAAATAAAATACAAGCTCAATGACAGGATAACCTAAGGCTCCCTATAGTTCACAAAAAATCACACAAATAGGTATCCTGCCCCCCCGTTTTCCCAAAAACATACTAATGGATTCAAATTTAATTATTTAAGGAGTGCCGTGTCAAGACACGGCGCTTCAAAAATTGTTCGGGACAAAAAAGTTGCACGAATTAACGTTAATAGTCACTTTAATAATCCCATTAGCTTGAGTAAATATAGCCGAAATATGCGAGTCACGACTTTTAAAAGTGTCCTTTTAAACATACTGCTAATACTCAAAGACTCACTGCGCAATTGTATTTGTAACAGTAGTAGACGTCTCTGCAGGAGGATGCGACCACCGAGAGGACGGTGATACTAAACAGCCCTGCTGACATCACTGCAGATATGATGCTGAGTACCATGAACGTCACAACCTACAGATCATTACTGTGCAGCATCGTCAACGCAACATTATTTTGACTTTTATAACTACTTTCATTAATTTTCATTGCACTAAATTTTATTGAAGTAACAAAATATTGAGTAGGCCTACACCAATGAATCCAATAATCCTTAATTCAAATTATTTTTAGCCCCTGCTAAAAACGCAAAAACGGTTTACATTTCTAGGTCGATCCTTACATTTGCAAAATAAAATAAATTAAAAACTCAGAATAAACAAAATTGTCATATATTATTCGGTGTTTTGGCCAAAACTATTTTATTGGAAGGGTCGAACAAAATTGTACGTTGGAGGGCTTGTTTCCTGGATGAGAGGATCGGGGGTGGGAGGGTAATCTTTGCAAAGGGGTGAAGGTGATTCGGGAGACGACATTACAAAATGGAGAGTCAACCTGAAGCGGTGGTGTTATCGGATTGTAATCAAAGATGCAGCATTTCAAAAAAGAAAAAAAGTCTGTCTTCTCTGCAAGACCACTCTCTTTTATTGTTTCGCGCGTTCTTTGGATCCTATAAACTTTTCAAAATATTAAATGCGCGCACTGAATTAATAACAATTGTCTACATGTTTAAACGTCAGTACTTGTTGAAAATCACCGATAGGCCTGTAAATAGTAAAAAACATATACAGGGTGCGGCAAAAAAAAACCCTTAGCAGATTCGCGATAACTCAGTCGAAGATTAAAATTTTAGCTGCATCCTTCCAGGGATTGTAGTTAAGATAATCTGACACAAGTTCTGAAAATTTGACTCGAGAATCTGCTTGTATTCCAAAGATCTGAAACTTTAAAAAAAAAAGTTTTAAAATCGTTTTAACTAACACAGTGATGCCTACAAGTTGCATTTTGATGCCTGCCGATCGTCGAAATTCGTCGCTAAACTGGCAAAACCTACCTTGCCAGACTACCATACATATGGGGGGGATGATGCATGTCAAGTTGATTGAGGACTGCCAGAACGTTGCGCCGCCCATGTTCATCTTTTAACAAGACGGCGCACCAGCTCATGCTCCACGCCAGTCGCGGGAATGACTTCAGTGTTACTGCCCAGACTTCACCAACAAAGACGAATGGTTTTCAAACACTCCAGATCTAAATCCGCTTGACTATCATGTCTGGGGAGCGATGCTTGAAAGGTACCGGACACACAGGCCAAGGCCAAAGGACAAGGCAGAACGCAAGGCGGTACTGGAAGCGATCTCGACTGACCTGCCACAGGCATCAATCGACAAAGCTGTCCTTGTCTTCAGGAAAAGGCTCAAGACCTGCATCGGCGAAGACGGTGGCCACTTGGAATATCAGCTTTAGTAAGCTAGCGAAAATCGGCCGTTTTCAGGACCACCAAATTTTTCAAAGGGGATCAAAGCGCTCGGTTGCTCGGACGTTATATTGTAACGTCAAAAACTCAAGCCGCTTTAACGTGTGGTTGATTTTATTTTCATTTTTTTTACAAGAACTTTTATAACTTAGAATGCATTAATGCTTTCTTTTGAAATTTGGGGACTTTGTGTCAAATTATCTCATCTACAATCCCTGAAAATGTAAAGGAAATATATTCACTTTTGGCAGAGGCATCGCGAATTCGCTAGGGGGTTATTTTTTATGCCGCGCTCTGCATATTGGTTGATGCATTTTTATATTGCCCAACTTTGACTGCTTGTATCTGATTGACCGCTTAATGTTGGTTATACACATTTTTAGGAGGATGAAGAAATGATGATGAAACCTCCAGTAAAACTGATTCGACTTCGCGGACAACGCATATTGCGTGCAGTAGCTATTAATCCGTCGCATGCTTGGCACTACTAACCAGGTGCAGAAGTTTTACTTTCAAATACCCTTGTAGACTCACCCTGAATAAAAGAAATGAATGTAACTCCCAAATTAATTTTTTAAAGAAAGATTTCCGCCCAAAAAATTACACCATTTTTTTTCCTTCCCTTCCCCCTGTAAAACATGTCCGAAATTAATGTTTTCCATAAAATTGTTATGACTTTTTTCTTTTTTAGTCACCCCACCCAGCACGTTTGGCCAAGTCAGCGTGCTCACCCATCCATGCTCTGACTTCGACTCCAATGGGGGAGTTTACGGCCTTTTCAGGTTTATTATTTCACTTCCTTAAATCCTGAACCTCGGCTGAGTTCAGACCCTCGTAGAGTGCTCAAATTCTGCTGGATGTTACGCTACCTTTTCAGGCAGCAGGGAAAGGTGACACCAGTTTGTG